>RCUC01159019.1:0-57032 GCA_003697995.1 Taxidea taxus jeffersonii
GTCGGATTCCGGGATTTTGGTCAGGGGTCCTCCGAAGGCGGGAGTTGCGTGAGGGGGTATGCAGGATTCTCCCGCCAGGAGGGTACTGCACAATGCCAAGTGGTACAGTTTCCACATAGGTTGCAGTCAGAGTCCTCTGTTTTGAATAAGGGGTCCCAAATCTGGATGGCTATGGGGAAAGACGTATAGGGACGGAAGCCAAAATACCCAACATAGTGTTAGGGTTAGTTCCGAGGGGCAGGTTATCCCTACTCTGCTGATACTGCTGTGCACTCCCACTATGGCTGAGTTGAGGATGTGTGCCTGCAGGATCCTTAGTTGCCTGGATCGTGGTCCTGGGGGCTGCCTACACTGGGGTGGCCCGAGGGATGCATGTGGGTTGGTCTCACTCTGGGGGTTACCCATACTTCTAAATGTCATGTGTTCCTCCTGGGATCAGAGGAAATTTTGTGGTGCAGGTCACGGGTCCCCCACCTGATGGGTTTCTGGACGATTCCTCTGATTTCAGAAGCCTGATTATACAACCTAGGCATAGGGTTAGGGATAGGGTTACGGATAGGCTTAGGGTTAGGGTTACGTCATAAGGACAAGGCAGATAAAACTTCCATCATAGATAAGGGCTAACCCAAGGCCTGAATTAAAGCCGTGAGTCGGGGCTCCTCCGGCCCTGGGCTTTTGGTCTGGAGGGGCAAAAATGGTGGAAATGTCCTCAGGGGAGCATGCTGGTTTCTACCGCTCTGAGGGTATTAGGGAGCATCGAAGGAAACATTTTCCTCCTGGCTGAGAGGATGAGTCCTAGGATGAGACTGATATTCCCTTCAATTGGAGGAATTAGGTGGCAAACCTCTAAAATAGGCCTAAGCACCCAACCTAGGGATAGGAATTTATCGTGGGATAATGGCAGGCCCGCAGGGTCAGAGCAGATATAAGTTCCGGGAGCACTGTTTACAGCATTACTCTGGGGACCAGGCAGGCTCTGGTATTGTGGTCAGGGGGTCCTCTGAAGGTGTGGGTGCCTTTAGGATGCATGAAGATTTCTCCCTCAATGGGGATTCTGCACAGGGCCAAATGGCACAGTTTTCTTGTGTGTGGAAACCAGAATCCTGTAAGGTGAATAAAGGGTCCCCAATCTGGAACGCGAGAGAGTCAGACCTCTCAAACAGATGCATGAATACCCAACCTAGGGTTAGGGTTAGGTCCTAGGGACATGGCATCCCCAATCTGCCGGCAGTGCTGTGGTCTCTCCCTATGGCTCAGTTGAGGGTATGTGTCTGAAAGATCCTTAGAAGTCTGGAACGTGGTCCTAAAGGTCGCCTAAGGTGGGGGTGGCCGAGGGATGCATGCAGGTGTGTCTCCCTGTGCGGGTTAAGCATACTTCTAAATGTCATGGTTTCCTCCAGGGATCAGACGAAATTATGCAGTGCACATCAGGAGTCCCATGTGATGGGTTTTTGGACCATTCCTCTGATTTAAGAAATCTGATCACCCAAACTAGGCCTAGGGTTAGGGATAGGGTTTGATTTAGGGTTATATCTTAGCCATAAGGCATGTGGAATCTGGCAGCACAGATAAGAGCTCAGGAAAGGCCTGAGTTGAGGCTGGGAGTCAAGAGGCTCCTCACGCCCTGGGCATTTTGCCTGAAGAAGCAAAGGATGTGGCAATGGCCTCAGGGGTGCATGCTGGTTTCTAAGGCTCTGAGGTTACTACAAAGCACCGAATGAAACGGTATCCTCATGATTGAGAGTCTGAGTCTTGCACTTAGTGTGATGCTCCCATCAATGGGAGGACTTGGGTGTCAGCTCTTTAGGGTCCAGAGCCTGAAAGCCCAACCAATGTTTAGGGTTTGGTTCCAGGAGCTTGGCTGGCCCGATGGGCCAGTGTGAGGGCAGGCTTTCCAAAGGGAGGAGTTGAGGGCATTGTTGTGGCAGTGCGTCTGATTCTGGGATTTTGGTTAGGGCATCCTCCAAAGTTGGGAGAGGCAAGAGGGGGCATACAGGATTCTCCCACCAGGAGGGTACTGCAGAGTGCCAAGTTGTACAGTTTCCACTTCGGTGGAAGTCACATTCCTGTATTGTGAATAAGGGGTCCCCAAACTGGATGGCTACGGAGCCAGGCCTATGGGGACAGAAGCCCAAATACTCAACCTAGGGTTAGGGTTAGTTCTTAGGGGCATGATATCACTGTTCTGCTGATACATTTGTGCTTTCCCACTATGGCTGGGTTGATGTTGGGTGCCAGCAGGATCATTGGACACCTGGATTGTGGTCTTGGGGGCTGCCTAACTTGGGTGTGGCCCCTGGGATGCATGCTGGTTTTTCTCGCTCTGGGGGTTAACCATACTTCTAAATGTCATGTGTTCCTCCTGGGATCAGAGGAAATTTGGCAGTGCACATCACAGGTCCCCCATATGAAGGGTTTCTGGACGATTCTTCTGATTTCAGAAGCCTGATCACCCAACCTAGGCATAGGGTTCGGGATAGGGTTAGGGTTAGGGTTACGACGTAGGGACAAGTCAGATCGAATCTGCCAGTGTAGACAAGAGCTCACCCAAGGCCTGATGCCCTGATGACTCTTGATGCCAAGAGTCAGGAGGCTCCTCCGGCCCTGGGCTTTTGGCCTGGAGGGGCAAAGATGATGGGAATGGCCTCAGGGAGGATACTGTTTTCTACTGCTCTGAGGGTATTAGGTAGCATTGAATGAAATAGTTTCCTCCTGGCTGTGAGGCTGAGACCTAGGGTTAGTCTGATATCCCTTCAATTGCAGGAATTAGGTGACTGACCTCTGACCCAGGCCTAAGCACCCAACCTCGAGGTAGGAATTTGTCATGGGATAATGGCAGGCCTGATGGGTCAATGCAGATCCAAGCTCCTGGATAACTGTTTAGGTCATTACTCTGGTGTCCCGGCAGGCTGTGATATTGTGGTCAGGGGGTCCTCCGAAAGTGGGAGAGGCGAGAGAGGGCATGCAGAATTCTCCTGCCAGGCTGGCACTGCACTGCAATGGTATGTGTTCCAGATCGCTGCCAGTCAGAATCCTGTGTTTTGAATATGGGGTCCCCAATCTGGATGGCTACAGGGCCAGGCCTATGACGACGAAAGCCAAAATACCCAAACTACGGTTAGGGCTAGTTCCTAGGGGCATGTTATCCCCGCTCTGCTGATACTGCTGTGCTCTCCCCCTATGGCTGAGTTGAGGGTGTGTGACTGCAGGATCATTAGACGCCTGGTTAAATGTCCTGGGGGTCGCCTAAGCTGGTGGTGGCCCGAGGGATGCATGCTGTTTCATCTCGCTCTGCAGTTTAACCATATTTCTAAATGTCATGTGTTCCTCTTGGGATCAGAGGAAATTTTGTGGTGCAGGATGTGGGTCCCCATCTGATGGGTTTCTGGACGATTCCTCCGATTTCAGAAGCCTAATTACCTCACCTAGGCATAGGGTTAGGGAAACGGTTAAGGTTAGTTTAGGGTTACGTCTTCTGGACAAGGCACATTGAATCTGACAGCGTAGGTAAGGGCTTACTCATGGCCTGAATTCAGGCCTTTAGTCAGAAGGCTCCTCCGGCAAGACCCCTTATTCACCTCACAAGACTCTGGTTGCCACACACCAGGCGAGGCAGGAGGGAGCATGCAGGGCTTTTTCCTGGAGGGGCAAAAATGGCGGGAAAGGCCTCAAGGGAGCATGCTGGGTTTTACTGCTCTGAGGGTATTTGGTAGCATCGAATGAAACAGTTTCCTCGTGGCTGAAAGGCTGAGTCCTAGGGTGAGTCTGATATTCCCTTCAATTGGAGGAAATAGGTGGCAGAACTCTGTGCTCTCTTGTGTGTGGCAATCAGAGTCCTGTTAGATGAATAAAGCGTACCCAATCTGGACCAATAGGGAGCCAGACTTCTGGAGATGGATGTATGAATACTCCACCTAGGGTTATTGTTAGGTTCTAGGGGACATTCCCGGTCTGCAACCACTGCTGTGGTCTGTCCCTGTGGCTCAGTTGAGTATGTATGTCTGAAGGATACTTAGACCCCTGGATCATGGTCCTAAGGGATGCCTAAGCTGGGGGGGGGGGGCTGAGGGATGCATGCAGGTGTGTCACTCTGTGCGGGTTAAGCATACTACTAAATGTCGTGGTTTTCTTCTGCGATTAGAGGAAATTTTGCATTGCAGGTCACGGGTCCCCCATCTGATAGGTTTCTGGATGATTCCTCCAATTTCAGAAGCCTGATCACCCAACCTAGGCATAGGGTTAGGGATAGGGTTAGGGTTAGGATTAGAGTTAGGGTTACATCTTAGGGACAAGGCAGATCGAATCTGCCAGCATAAAAAAGCGCTCATGGAAGGCTTGAATTGAAGCCCCAAGTCAGGAGTCTCCTCCAGCCCTGGGCTTTTTCCCCGGGGGAGCATGCTTATTTCTTCCACTCTGAGGATGTTAAGGAGCATCAAATGAAATAGTTTCCTCCTAGCTGAGAGGCTGTGTCCTAGAGTGAGTCTGATATTCCCTTCAATTGGAGGAATTAGGTGGCAGACCTCTGACCCAGGCCTAAGCACCCAACCTAGGGTTGGGAATTTGTCGTGGGATAATGGCAGGTCTGATGTGTTATTGCAGAAATAAGCTCCGGGAGCACTGTTTAGAACATTACTCTGGTGTCTGTGGAGGCTCTGGTATTGTGGTCAGTGGGTCTTCCAAATGTATGTGTGCCTTTAGGGTGCATGGAGAATTCTCCCTCAATGAGGATTCTGCGCAGGGCCAAATGGAACAGCTTTCTTGTGGGTGGCAACCAGAGTTCTGTGAGGTGAATAAAGAATCCCCAATATGGACGGTGAGGGGCCAGACTTCTGGGGACGGTGCATGAATACCCATCCTAGGGTTAGGGTTAGGTCCTAGGGGCATAGCATCCCTGGTGTGCCAGCACTGCTGTGGTCTCTCCCTATGGCTCAGTTGAGGATGTGTGTCTGAAGGATCCTTAGACGCCTGGATCATGGTACTAATGGTCGCCTAAGGTAAGGGTGGCCTGAGGGATGCCTGCAGGTTTATCTCCCTTGCGGGTTAAGCATACTTCTACATGACATGGTTTCCCCCAGGGATCAGACGAAATTATGCGGTGCACTTCAGGGGTCCCATCTGATGGGCTTCTGGACCATTCCTCTGATTTCAGAAATCTGATCACCCAAACTAGTCCTAGAGTTCAGGTTAGGTTTAGGGTTTTGGCTATGTCTTAGCCATAAGGCGTGTGGAACCTGCCAGCCTAGATAAGAGCTCACCAAAGCCTGAATTGAGGCCAGGAGACCCGAGGCTCCTCAGGCCTTGGGGATTTTGCCTGGAGAGGCAAAGATGTTGGGAATGACCTCAGGGGAGCAAGCTGTTTTCTACCCCTCTGGGCGAATTAGATAAAACCAAATGAAACGGTTTCCTCCTGACTGAGAGGCTGAGTCCTGCCGTAAGTGTGATGTTCCCATCAATGGGAGACTTGGTTGTCAGCCCTGTAGGGTCCAGAGCCTGAAAGCCCAACCTAGGGTTAGGGTTCAGTTCCGGGAGCATGGCTGGCCCGATGGATCAGTGAGAGGGCAGGCTTTCCAGAGGGCTGAGTTGAGGGAATTGTTCTGGCAGCACATCTGAATCCGGGATTTTGGTAGTGGGGTCTACCATACGTGGGAGAGTTAAGAGGGGAATGCAGGATTCTCCTGCCAGGAGGGTTCTGCACAGTGACAAATGTACAGTTTCCATGTCGGTGGCAGTCAGAGCCCTGTGTTGTGCATAAGTGGTCCCCAATCTGGAGGGCTACAGGGCCAGGCCTATGGGAACAGAAGCCCAAACACCCAACCTAGGGTTAGGGTTAGGTCCTATGGGCCTGTTATCCCCGCTCTCCTTATTCTGCTGTACTCTCCCACTATGGCTGAGTTGAGGGTGTTTGCCTGCAGGATGGTTAGATGCCTGATTAGAAGACCTGGGGGTTACCTAAGCTGGCGATAGCCTGAGGGATGCATGCTGTTTTGTCTCGCTCTGGGGGTTAACCATACTTCTAAATGTCATGTGTTCCTCCTGGGATCAGAGGAAATTTTGCGGTGCAGGGTATGGTCCCCCATCTGATGGGTTTCTGGACGATTCCTCCGATTTCAAAAGCCTGATCTCCTAACCTAGGCATAGGGTTAGGGATATGGTTAAGTTTAGGGTTAGGGTTATGTTTTCAAGACAAGGCAGATTGAATCTGCCAGCGTAGATGAGGGTTCACACATGGCCTAAATTCAGACCTTTAGTCAAGAGGATCCTCTGGCTCTGAGCTTTTTGCCTGGAGGGGCAAAAATGGAGGGTAAGGTATCAGGGGAGCATGCTGGGTTCTCCTGCTCTAAGGGTATTAGGTAGCATCGAATGAAACAGTTTCCTCATGGCTGAAAGACTGAGTCCTTGGGTGAGTCTGATATTCCCTTCAGTTGGAGGAATTTGGTGGCTGACCTCTGACCTGGCCTAACACAACCTAGGCTTAGGGATCCCTAGGCTAGGCTTAGGGATTTATCCTGTGATAATGGCAGGCCCGATGCGTCAGTACAGATCTAATCTCTGCTGATAGGGCTCTGGTATTGCAGTCAGGGGGTCCTCTGAAGGTGTGGGTGCCTTTAGGGTGCACGGAGATTTCTCCCTCAATGAGGATTCTGCACAGGACCAAATGGCACAGTTTTCTTGTGTGTGACAACCAGAGTCCTGTGAGTTGAATAAGGGGTCCCCATTCTGGAGGCCGTGGGAGCCAGACCTCTGGGGATGGATGCATGAATGCCCCACCCAGGGTTAGGGTTAAGTCCTAGGGGAATGACATCCCTGGTCTGGAGTCACTGCTGTGGTCTCTCCCTATGGCTCAGTTGAGGATGTGTGTCTGAAGGATCCTTAGACCCTTGGATCGTGGTCCTGAGAGTCACCTAAGGTGGGCTTGGTCTGAGGGATGCATGCAGGTGTGTCTCCCTGTGCGGGTTAAGCATACTTCTAAATGCCATGGTTTCCTCCAGGGATCAGATGAAATTATGCGGTGCACATCAGGGGGTCCCATCTGATATGTTTCAGGACCATTCCTCTGGTTTCAGAAATCAGATCACCCAAACTAGGCCTAGGGTTAGGGTTAGGGTTAGGTTTAGGGTTAGGTTTCAGCAATGAGGCATGTGGAATCTGCCAGTGCAGAGAAGGGCTCACCAAAGGCCTGAATTGAGGCTGGGAGTCACGAGGCTCCTTAGGCCTTGGACTTTTTGCTTAGAGGGGCAAAGATTGTGGGAGTGGCCTCAGGGGAGCATGCTGGTTTCTACCCCTCTGAGGGAATTAGATAACACCAAATAAAACGGTTCCTTCTGACTGAGAGAATGAGTCCTGCAGTCAGTGTGATACTCCCATCAATGGGAGGACTTGAGTGTCAGCCCTGTAGGGTCCAGAGCCTGAAAGCCCAACCTACGGTTAGGTTTTGGTTCTGGGAGCATGGCAGGCCCAATCGGCCAGTGCGAGGGCAGGCTTTCCTGAGGGCTGAGTTGAGCAAATTGTTGTGGCAGTGGGTCTAAATCCAGGATTTTGGTCGTGGGATCCACCAAACGTGGGAGAGGTGAGAGGGAGCATACAGGATGCTCCTGCCAGGAGGGTACTGCACAGTGCCAAATGGTATAGTTTCCACATCCATGGCAGTCAGAGACTTGTGTTGTGAATAAGGGGTCCCAATATGGATGTCTATGGGATCAGGCCTATGAGGACAGAAAACAAAATACCCAACCTAGGTTTAGGGTTAGGTCCTAGGAGCATGTTATCCCCACTTTTCTGATACTGCTATTCTCTCACTATGGCTGAGTTGAGGGTATGTGCCTGCAAGAGTGTTAGACACCTGGATTGTGGTCCTGGGGGCCGCCTAAGCTGGGGGTGGCCCGAGTGATGCATGCTGTTTTTGCACACTCTGCGGATTAACCATGCTTCTAAATATCATGCGTTCCTTTTGGGATCAGAGGAAATTTTGTGGTGCAGGTCACAGGTCCCCCGTCTGATGGGTTTCTGGATGAATCCTCCGATTTCAGAAGCCTGATCACCTAACCTAGTCATAGGGTTAGGGATATGGTTAGGGTTATGGTTAGGGTTAGGTTTACATCTTCGGGACAAGGCAGATTGAATCTGCTAGCATAGATAAGGGCCCACACAAGGCCTGAATTGAGGCCATGAGTCAGGAGGCTCCTCTGGACCTGGGCTTTTGGCCTGAAGGGGCAGAGATGGTGAAGTGGCCTCAGGAGAGCATGCTGGGTTCTACCGCTCTGAGGGTATTAGGTAGCATAGAATGAAACAGTTTCCTCCTGGCTGAGAGTCTAAGTCCTAGGGCGTGTCTGATATTCCCTTCTATTGTAGGAATTAGGTGGCAGACCTCTGACCCAGGCCTGATCACCCAACCTAGGGTTCGGAATTTATAGTGGGATAATGGCAAGCCTGATGGGTCCGTCCATATCTAAGGTCCTGGAGCGCTGTTTAGGCCATTACTCTGATATCCAGGCAGGGTCGGGTATTGTGGTCAGGGGGTCCTCCAAAAGGGTGGGTGCCTTTAGGGTGCACGGAGTTTTCTCCTTCAATGAGGATTCTGCACAGGGCTTAATGGCACAGTTTTCTTTGTGTGGCAACCAGAGTCTTTTGAGGTGAATAAGGGGTCCCCAGTCTGGACGGTGAGGGAGCCAAACCTCTGGGGACGGATGCATGAATACCCAACTTAGGGTTAGGGTTAGGTCCTAGCGGCATGGCATCCCTGGTGTGCCGGCACTGCTGTGGTCTCTCCCTATGGCTCAGTTGAGGATATGTGTCTGAAGGATACTTAGACACCGGGATTGTGGTCCTGAGGGTCGCCTAAGGTGGGGGTGGCCTAAGGGATGATGCAGGTGTGCCTTCTTGTGAGGGTTAAGCATACTTCTAAATGTCATGGTTTCCTCCAGCGATCAGACGAAATTATACGGTTTACCTCAGGGGTCCCATGTGATGGGTTTCTGGACCATTCCTCTGATTTCAGAAATCTGAACACCCAAACTAGGTCTATGGTTATGGTTAGGGTTAGGGTTAGGGTTATGTCTTAGCCATAAGGCATGTAGAAACTGCCAGTGCAGAGAAGGGCCCACCAAAGGCCTGAATTGAGGCCGGGATTCACTTGGCTGCTCAGGCCTTGGGCTTTTTCCCAGAGGGGCAAAGATGGTGGGAATGGCCTCATGGGAGCATGCTGGTTTCTACCCCTCTGAGGGAATTAGCACCAAATGAAACGGTTTCCTCCTAACTGAGAGAATGTGTCCTGCCATCAGTGTGATGCTCCCATCAGTGGGAGAACTTGGGTGCCAGTCCTGTAGGGTCCAGAGCCTAAAGCCCAACCTAGGGTTCCGGGAGCATGGCAGGCCCAAATTACCAGTGCGAGGTCAGGCTTTCCAGAGGGCTGAATTGAGGGAATTGTTCTTGGAGCACTTCCGAATCTGGGATTTTGGTCGTGGGGTCCACCAAATGTGGGAGAGGCGAGAGGGATCATGTAAGATTCTCCCTCCAGGAGGGTACTGCACGGTGCCAAATGGTACAGGTTCCACGTCCGTGGCAGTCAGAGTCCTGTGTTGTGGATAATGGGTCTCAATCTGGATGGCTACAGGGCCAGGCCTATGGGGACAGAAGCCAAAATACCCAAACTAAAGTTAAGTTTAGGTCCGAGGGGCATATTATCCCCACTTTGCTGATACTGCTGTGTTATTCCACTATGGCTGAGTTGAGGGTATGTGCCTGCAGGATTGTGAGACACCTGGATCGTGGTCCTGGGGTCCACCTAAGCTTGGGGTGACCTGAGGGATGCATGCTGTTTTGTCTCGCTCTGCGGGTTTACCATACATCTACATGTCATGTGTTACTCCAGAGATAAGAGGAAATTTTGTGGTGCAGGTCACGTGTCCCCAGTCTGATGGGTTTCTGGAGGATTCCTCCGATTTCAGAAGCCTGATCACCTAACATAGGCATAGGGTTAGGGATACCGTTAGGGTTAGGGTTAGGGTTACACCTTCGGGGCAAGGCAGATCGAATCTGCCAGAATACTTAAGGGCTTACCCAAGACCTGAATTCAGACCCTAGTCAAGAGGCTCCTCTGGCCCTGGAATTTTGGTCTGGAATGACAACGATTACGGGAATGGCCTCAGGTGAGCATGCTGATTTCTACCGTTCTGAGGGTATTAGGTAGCATCGAATGAAATAGTTTCCTCCTGCCTGAAAGCTGAGTCCTAGGGTGACTCTGATATTCCCTTCAATTGGAGTAATTAGGTGGGAGACCTCTGACCCAAGCCTAAGCATCCAAACTCGGGTTAGGAACTTGTTGTGGAATAATGGCTGGCCACAGTTTACTTGTGTGTGGCAACCAGAGTCCTGTGAGGTGAATAAAGGGTAGCCAATCTGGAACGCTAGGGATCCAGACTTCTGGGGACGGATGCATGAATACCCCACCTAGGGTTAGGGTTTTGTCCTAGGGGCATGGCATCCCCGGTCTTCCAGCACTGCTGTGGTCGCTCCCTGTGGCTCAGTGAGGATGTGTGTCTGAAAGATGCTTATACACCTGGATCGTGATCCCAAGGGTCGCCTAAGGTGGGGATGGCCTGAAGGATGCATGCAGGTGTGTCTCCTTATGCAGGCTAAGCATACTTATAAATGTCATGGTTTCCTCCAGGGACCAGAAGAAATTATGCAGTGCACCTCAGGGGTCCCATGTAATGGGTTTCTGGACCATTCCTCTTATTTCAGAAATCTGAACACCTAAACTAGGCCTAGGTTTAGGGTTAAGGTTAGGGTTAGTGTTATGTCTTAGCCATAAGGCATGTGGATTCTGCCAGCGGAGGTAAGGGTTCACCAAGGCCTGAGTTGAGGCAGGGAGACACGAGGCTACTCATGCCATTTGCATTTTCACTGTAGAGGCAAAGAAGTTTGGAATAGCCTCAGGGGAGCATGCTGGTTTCTACCGCTCTACTAGATAGCACCAAATGAAATCGTTCCTCCTGACTGAGAGGCTGAGTCCTGTAGTCAGTGTGATGCTCCTATCAGTGGGAGGACTTGGGTGTCAGCCCCTTAGGTTCCAGAGCCTGAAAGCCCAACCTAGGGTTAGTGTTCGGTTCCGGGAGCAGGACAGGCCCGATGGGACATGGGAGGGCTGGCTTTCCAGAGGGGTGAGTTGGGGGCATTTTTCTGGCAGCCCATCCTATTCTGTGATTTGGGTCAGCGGGTCCTCCAAAGGTGGGTGAGGAGAGAGGGTGCATGCAGGATTCTCCAGCCACGAGGGTACTGCACAGAGCCAAATCATACAGTTTCCACGTCGGTGGAAGTCAGAGTCCTGTGTTGTGAATAAGGGGCCCAAACTGGATGGCTACGGTCCCAGGTCTATGCGGACGGAAGCAAAAATACCAAACCTAGGGTTAGGATTAGTACCTATGGGCATGTTATTCCTGCTGTGCTGATACTGCTGTGCTCTGCCACTATGGCTGAGTTGAGGGTTTGTGCCTGCAGGATCGTTAGAGGCCTGGATCATGCTCCTGAGCTCTGCCTAAACTGGGGTTGGCCCGAGGTATGCATGCTGGTTTGTCTTACTCTGGGGGTTAACCATACTTGTAAATGTCATGTGTTCCTCCTGGGATCAGAGCAAATTTTGCGGTGCCAGTCACGGGACCTCCATATGATGGACTTCTGGACGTTGCCTCCAATTTCAGATGCCTGATCACCCAACCTAGGCATAGTGTTAGGGATAGGTTTAGGGTTAGGGTTAGGGATAGGATTAGCATTACGTCTTAGGGACAAGGCAGATCGAATCTGCTTGCATAGATATGGGCTCACATAGGGCCTGAACTGAGGCCAGGAGTCAGGAGAAGCCTCCAGCCCTGGGTTTTTGGCATGGAGGGGCAAAAATGGCAGGAATGGCCTCAGGGGAGCATGCTGGTTTCTACCGCTCTGTAGGGTATTATGTGGCTTTGAATGAAACCGTTTCCTCCTGGCTGAGAGGCTGAGTCCTAGGGTGAGTCTAATATGCCCTTCAATTGGAAGAATTAGGTCGCAGGCCTCTGACCCAGGCCTAAGCACCCCAGCTAGGGTTCGGAATTTGTTCTGAGATAATGGCTGGCCTGATGGGTCAGTGCAAATCTAAGCTCACAGAGCACTGTTTAGAGCATTACTCTGATGTCCGGGCAGGTTCTGGTATTGTGGTCAGGGGCTCCTCCAAACATGTGGCTGCCTTTAGGTTGCATGGAGATTTCACCCTCAATGAGGATTCTGCACAGGGCCAAATGGTACACTTTTCTTGTGTGTGGCAACCAACGTCCTGTGAGGTAAGACTCTCCAGTCTGGACGAGGAGGGTGCCAGATTTCTGGGGACAGATGCATGAATACCCAGCCTAGGGTTGGTGTTAGGTCCTAGGCGCATGGCATCCCCGGTGTGCTGGCACTGCTGTGGTCTCTTGCAATGGCTCATTGAGGATGTGTGTCTGAAGGATCTTTAGATGCCTGGATCATAGTCCTAAGGGTTGCCTAAGGTGGGGGTGGCCTGAGGGATGCATGCAGGTGTGTCTCCCTGTGCGAGTTAAGCATACTTCTAAATGTCATGATTTCCTCCAGGGACCAGACAAAATCATGTGATGTACGCCACGGGTCCCATCTGATGGTTTCTGGCCCATTCCTCTGATTTCAGAATATGATTACCCAAACTAGGTGTAGGATTAGGATTATGGTTAGGGTTAGGTTAGGGTTAAGGTTTAGGTCTTAGTCATAAGTCATGTGGATTCTGCCACCGGAAATAAGTGCTCACCAAACCTGAATTAAGGCCGGGAGTCACGCGGCTCCTCAGGCCCTGTGCATTTTGCCCAGAGGCAAATATGGTGGGAAGGCCTTAGGGGAGCATGCTGGTTTCTACCACTCTGAAGGTACTAGATAGCACCAAATGAAAGGGTTTCCTGTGACTGAGAGGGTGAGTTCAGTGGTCAGTGTGATGCTCCCATCAATGGGAGGTCTTCTATGTCAGCCCTTTAGGGTCCAGAGCCTGAAAGCCCAGCTAGGGTTAGGGTTCAGTTACAGGAACATAGCAGGCCCAATGGGCCTGTGCGAGGGCAGGCTTTCCAGGGGGCTGAGTTGAAGGCATTGTTCTGGTAGCACATCCAATTCCAGGATTTTGGTCAGGGAGTCCTTCAAAGGTGGGAGAGCCAAGAAGTGGAATGTAGCATTCTTCTGCTTGAAGGTTACTGCAGAGTGCCAAATGGTACAGTTTCCACATCAGTGGCAGTCAGAATCCTGTGTTGTGAATAAGGGGTTCCCAAACTGGATGGCTATGGGACCAGGCCTATGGATATGGAAGCCAAAATAACCAAACTAGTGTTAGGCTTAGTTCCAAGGGGCATGTTATCCCTGCTCTGCTGATTCTGATGTGCTCTCCCACTATGGCTGAATTGAGGGTCTGTGCCTGCAGTATCATTATACGCCTGGATCATGGTCCTAAGGGCTGCCTAAGCTGGGGGTAGCCCAGGGGGTGCATACTGGTTTGTCTCGCTGTGGGAGTTAACCATACTTCTAAATGTCTTGTGTCCCCCCCTTGGATAAGAGGAAATTTTGTGGTTCAGGTCACAGGTCCCCCATATGATGGGTTTCTGGATGATTCCTCCAATTTCAGAAGCCTGATCACCCAACCTAGGCATAGGGTTAGGGATAGGGTTAGGGTTAGGGTTAGAGTTAAGGTTACGTCTTATGAACAAGGCAGATCTAACCTGCCAGTGTAGATAAGGGCTCACCCAAGGCCTGAATTGAGGCCGGGAATCAGGAGGCTCCTATGACCCTGAGCTTTATTTCTGCAGGGGAAAGATGGTGGGAATGGCCTCAGGGTAGCTAGCTGGTTTCCACCACTCTGAGGGCATTAGGTAGCATGGAATGAAACAGTTTCCTCCTGGTTGAGAGGCTGAGTCCTAGGGTGTCTGATATTCCCCTCAATCGGAGGAATTAGGAGGCAGGCCACTGACCCAGGCCAAAGCACCCAACCTAGGGTTAGGAATTTGTCGTGGGATAATGGCAAGCCTGATGAGTCAGTGCAGATATCAGCTCCCAGAGTGCTGTTTAGGGCATTACTCTGGTGTCCCGGGAGCCCTGGTATTGTGGACAGTGAGTCCTCTGAATGTGTGGGTGACTTTAGGTTATATGGAGATTTCTCCCTCAATGAGAATTCTGTACAGGGCCAAATTGCACAGTTTTCTTCTTTTGTGGCAACCACAGTCCTGTGAGGTGAATAAAGCGTCCCAAATCTGGACAGCAAGGGAACCAGACTTCTGGGGACGGATGCATGAATACCCAACCTAGGGTTAGGGTTAGGTCTTAGCGGCATGACATCCCTGGTCTGCTGGCACTGCTGTGGTCTCTCCCTATGGCTCAGTTGAAGATGTGTGTCTGAAGGATCCTTAGAAGCCTGGATCGTGGTCCTAAGGGTCGCCTAATGTGGGGGCGCCTGAGGGATGCATGCAGGTATGTCTTCCTGTGCGGGTTAAGCATACTTCTTAATGCCATGGTTTCCTCCAGGGATCACACGAAATTATGTGGTGCATGTCAGGCATCCCATCTGATGGATTTCTGGACCATTCCCCTGATTTCAGAAATCTGATCACCCAAACTAGGCCTAGGTTAAAGTTTAGTGTTAGTGTTAGGGTTAGGCTTAGGGTTAGGGCTATGTCTTAGCCATAAGGCATGTGGAATCTGCCAGCACAGATAGGGGCTCACGGAGGGCCTCAATTGAGGCCGGGAGTCACGGGGTTCCTCAGGTCTTGGACATTTTGCCTGGGGAGGCAAAGATGGTGGGAATAGCCTCAGTGGAGCATGCTGGTTTCTACCGCTCTGAGGGTACTAGATAGCACCAAATGAAACGTTTTCCTCCTGACTGAGAAGCTGAGTCCTGTGTTCAGTGTGATGCTCCCATCAGTGGGAGGTCTTGGGTGTCAGCCCATTAGGGTTCAGTGCCTGAAACCCCAACCTAGGGTAAGGGTTCTGTTCCGGGATCATGGCAGGACCAATGGACCAGTGCGAGGGCAAGCTTTCCCGAGGGCGGAGTTGAGGGAATTGTTCTGGCAGGGCGTCAGATTCCGGGATTTTGGTCAGGGGGTCCTCCAAAGGTGTGAGAGACAAGAGGGGGCATGCAGGATTCTCCCGCCAGGAGGGTACTGCACAGTGCCAAATGGTACAGTTTCCTCATCGGTGGCAGTCAGAGTCCTATGTTGTGAATAAGGATTCCCCAAAGTGGATGGCTACGGGGCCAGGCCCATGGGGATGGAAGCCAAAATACCCCACATAGGCTTAGTGTTATTTCCTAGGGGCATGTTATCCCCGCTCTGCTGATACTGCTGTGTTCTAGCATTATGTCTGAGTTGAGGATGTGTGCCTGTAAGATCAATAGATGCCTGGATAGTGGTCCTGAGGGCCGCCTAAGCTGGGGGTTGCCCAAGCGATACATACTGATTTGTCTCACTCTGGGGGTTAACCATACTTCTAAATGTCATCTGTTCCTCCTGGGATCATAGGAAATATTGCAGTTCAGGTCACAGGTCCCCCATCTGATGGGTTTCTTGACAATTCCTCCGATTTCAGAGCCTGATCACCCAACCTAGGCATAGGGTTAGGGATAGGATTAGGGTTAGGGTTAGGGTTACGTCTTAGGGACAACACAGATCGAATCTGCCAGTGTAGATAAGGGCTCACCCAAGGCCTGAAATGAGGCCGGGAGTCAGGAGGTGCCTCCAGCCCTGGGCATTTGTCCTGTAGGGGCAAAGATGGCGGGAATGGGCTCACGGGAGCATGCTGGTTTCTACCACTCTGAAGTTATTAGATAGCATCGAATGAAACAGTCTCCTCCTGGCTGAGATGCCGAGTCCTGTGGTCAGTGTGATGCTCCCATCAATGGGAGGTCTTGGGTGTCAGGCCTTTAGAGTCCAGAGCCTGAAAGCCCAACCTAGGGTTAGGGTTGGGTTCTGGGTCCATGGCAGGTTCCAAGCGCTAGTGCGAGGGCAGGCTCTCCAGAGGGCTGAGTTGAGGGAATTGTTCTGGCAGCACGTCTGTCTCCGGGATTTTGGTCAGGGGGTCCTCCAAATGTGTGAGAGGCGAGAGGGGGCATGCAGAATTCTCCCATCAGGAGCGTACTGCACAGGGTCAAAAGGTAAAGTTTCCACATTTTTGGAAGTCAGAGTCCTGTGTTGTGAATAAGTGGTCCCTTATATTTATGGCTACGGGGTCAGGCCTATGGGGACGGAAGCCATAATATCCAACCTAGGGTTAGGGTTAGTTCCTAGGGGCACGTTATCCCCACTCTGCTGATACTGCTGTGCTATCCCACTATGGCTGAGTTGAGGGTGTGTGCCTGCAAGATTTTTAAATGCCTGGATCATGGGGGCCAGCTAAGCTGGGGGTGGCCCGAGGGACGCATGCTGATTGTTCTCACTCTGGGGATTGACCATCATTATAAATGTCATGTGTTCCTTAAGGGATCAGAGGAAATTTTGTGGTGCAGATCACGGGTCCCCCATCTGATGGGTTTCTGGATGATTGCTCTGATTTCAGAAGCCTGATCACCCAACTAGGGCATAGGATTAGGGATAGGGATAAGGTTAGGTTTAGGGTTACATCCTAGGGACAAAGCAGATCGAATCTACCAGCATAGATAAGGCCTCACCCAAGGCCTGAATTGAGGCTGCCAGTCAGGAGGCTCCTCCAGCCCGGGGCTCTTGGACTTGAGGGATAAAGTTGGTGGGAATGGCCTCAAGGGAGCATGCAGGTTTCTACCACTTTGAGGGTACTAGATAGCACCAAATGAAACGAATTCCTCCTGACTCAGAGGCTGACTCCTGCATTCAGTGTGATGCTGCCATCAACGGAAAGACTTGGATGTTAGCCCATTAGGGTCCAGAGCCTGAAAGCCCAACCTAGGCTTAGGGTTTGGTTTCAGGAACATGGCAGGCCTGATGGGCCAGTGCGAGGGCAGGCTTTCCAGAGGGCTGAGTTTAGGGCATTCTTCTGGCAGCACGTTCAATCTGGGGATTTTGGACAGGGGTCCTCCAAACGTGGGAGAGGCAAGAGGGTGCATGCAAGATTCTTCTGCCCGAAGGTTATTGCAGTGCCAAATGGTATAGTTTCCACGTCCGTGGCAGTCAGAGTCCTGTGTTGTGAATAAGTGGTCCCCAATCTGGATGGCTACGGAGCCAGAACTATGGGGTAGAAGCCAAAATACCCAACCTAGGGTTAGGGTTAGTTCCTAGGGGCATGTTATCCCCACTCTGCTGATACTGCTGTGCTCTCCCACTATGGCTTAGTTGATGGTGTGTGCCTGCAGGATCGTTATATGCCTGGATCGTGGTCCTGGGGATTGCCAAAGCTGGGGTTGGCCCAAGGGATGCATGCTGGTTTGTCTCACTCTGGGGGTTAACCATACTTCCAAATGCCATGTGTTCCTCCTGGAATCAGAGGAAATTTTGTGGTGCAGGTCACGGGTCCCCATCTAATGGGTTTCTGGAAAATTTTTCCGATTTCTGAAGCCTGATCACCCAACCTAGACATAGGGTTAGGGATAGGTTTAGTGTTAGGGTTGTGGTTAGGGATAGGCTTACTACTTAGGGACAATGCAGATCGAATCTGCCAGCAAAGATAAGGACTCGCCCAAGGCCTGAATTGAGGCCACGAGTCAGGAGGCTTCCCCGGCCCTGAACTTTTGGACTGAAGGGGCAAAGATGGTGGGAAGGGCCTCAGGGGAACATGTTGGTTTTTACAGCTCTGAGGGTCTTAGGTAGCATGGAATAAAACAGATTCCTCCTGGCTGAGAGCCTGAGTCCTAGGATGGGTCTGATATTCCCTTCAATTGTAGGAATTAGGTGGCAAATCCCTGAACAATGCCTGTGCACCCAAGCGAGGGTTGGGAATTTTTTTGTGGAATAAAGGCAGGCCCGATGGGTCAGTGCAGATCTAAGCTCCCGGAGTGCTGTTTAGGGCAATACTCTGGTGTCTGGGCAGGTTCTGTTATTGGGGTCTGTGGGTCGTCTGAAAATGGGGATGCCTTTAGATTGCATTGAATTTCTCCTTCAATGAGGTAACTGCATAGGGGAAAATGGCACAGTTTTCCTGTTTGTGGCAACGAGAGTCCTGTGAGGTGAATAAAGTTTCCCCAATCTGGATGACGAGGAAGCCAGACTTCTGAGGATGAATGCATGAATACCTAACCTAGGATTTGGGTTAGGTCCTAGGGGCATGGCATCACCGGTCTGCCGGCACTGCTGTGGTGTCTCCCTATGGCTCAGTTGAGCATGTGTGTCTGAAGGATCCTTAGATGCCTGGATCGTGGTCCTAAGGGTCGCCTAAGGTGGGAGTGGCCTGAGGGATGCATACAGAAGTGCCTCCCTGTGCGGGTTAAGCATACTTCTATATGTCATGGTTTCCTCCAGGGATCAGACGAAGTTATGTGGTGCATGTCAGGGGTCCCATCTGATGGGTTTCTGGACCATTCCTCTGATTTCAGAAATCTGATACCCCAATCTAGGCCTAGGGTTAGGGTTATGGTTAGGGTTAGGGTTAAGTCTTAGCCATAAGGCAAGTGGAATCTTCCAGCGCAGATAAGCGCTCACCAAAGGCCTGAATTGAGGCTGGGAGTCACGAGGCTCCTCAGGCTTTGTGAATTTGTCTGGAGAGGCAAAGATGTTGGGAATGGCCTAATAGGAGCATGCTGCTTTCTATCCTCCTCGGGTATTAGATAGCACTAAATGGAACGGTGTCATCATGCCTGAGAGGCTGATTCTTTTGGTCAGTGTGATGCTCCTATCAATGAGAGGACCTGGATGTTAGCCCTTTAGGGTCCAGAGCCTGCAAGTTCAACCTAGGGTTAGGTTTCGTTTTCGGGAACATGGCATGCCGAATGCGTCAGCGTGGGGGCAGGCTTTTCCAGAGGGCTGAGTTGAGGGCATTGTCTGACAGCACTTCTGAACCCGGGATTTTGGTCAAGGGGTCGTCCAAAGGTGGGAAAGGAGTGAGAGGGCATGCAGCATTCTCCTGCCAGGAGGGTACTGCACATTGCCCAATGATACAGTTTCCACGTTACTGGCAGTCAGAGTCCTGTGTTTTGAATAAAGGGCCCCCAATCTGAATGGCTACGGGACCAGACCTGTGGGGATGGAAGACAAAATACCCCATCTAGGCTTAGGGTTAGTTCCTAGGGGCATGTTATCCCCACTCTGCTGATACTGCTGTGCTCTCCCACTATGGCTGAGTTGATGGTGTTTGCCTGCAGTATCCTTGTACGTCTGGATCGTGGTCCTGGGGGGCGCTTAAGCTGGGGTTGGCCTGAGGGATGCATGCTGGTTTGTCTCGCTCTGGGGGTTCACCATACTTCTAAATGTCATGTGTTCCTCCTGGGATCAGAGGTAATTTTGTGGTGCAGGTCACTCGTCCCCCATCTGATGGGTTCCTGGATGATTCCTCCGATTTCAGAAGCCTGATCACCCAACCTTTGCATAGGGAGTAGGTATAGAGTTAGAGTTAGGGTTAGGGTTAGGATTAGGGTTACGTCTTAGGGACAAGGCAGATTGAATCTGCCAGTGTAGACAAGTGCTCAACTGAGACGTGAATTGAAGCCGTGAGTCGGGAGGCTCCTCCAACCCTGGGCTTTTGGCTTGGAGTGGCCTAGATGGCTGGAATGGTCTCAGGGGATCATGCTGGTTTCTATGGCTCTGAGCGTACTAGATAGGACCAAAGGAAACGGTTTTCTCCTGACTGAGCGTTTCAGTCCTGCGATCAGTGTGATGCTTCCATCAATTGGAGGACGTGGGTATCAGTCCTTTAGTTCCAGAGCTTGAAAACCCAACCTAGGGTTAGGATTCATTTCCGGGGGCATGGCAGGCACAATAGGACAGTGGGAGGGCAGGCTTTCCAGAGGGCTGAGTTGAGGCAGGGCGTCCAATTTGGGGATTTTGGCCGGGGGAGGTCCTCTGAAGGTGGGAGAAGCGAAAGGTGGCATGCAGGATTCTCCCACCAGGAGGGTACTGCACAGTGCCAAATGGTATAGATTCCACGTCGGTGGCAGTCATAGTCCTGTGTTGTGAATAAGGGGTCCCCGATCTGGATGGCTACAGTGCCAGGCCAGTGGGGATCAGAAACCAAAATATCCAAGCTAGGGTGAGGGTTAGTTCCTAGTGGCATGTTATCCCCACTCTGATGATACTGCTGTGCTCTCCCCCTATGGCTGAGTTGAGGGTGTGTGCCTGCAGGATCGTTAGATGCCTGGATCGTGGTCCTGGGGTCCGCCCAAGCTAGGGGTGGCCTGAGAGATGCATGCAGGTTTTTCTAGCTCTGTGGGATAACCATATTTCTAATTGTCATGTGTTCCTCCTGGGACAGAGGAAATTTTGCGGCGCAGTTCAGTGTTCCCCCATCTGATGGGTTTCTGAATGATTTCTCTGATCTCAGAAGCCTGGTCACCTAAGCTAGGAATAGTTTTAAGTATAGGGTAAGGGTTAAGGTTAGGGTTATGGTTATGTTTTAGGGACAAAGCAGACCTATCTACCAGGTTATATAAGGGCTCACACAAGGCCTGAATTGAGGCTGGGTATCAAGAGGCTCCTCTGGCCCTGGGCTTTTGGCCAGGAGGGCAAAGCTGGCGGGAAAGGCCTCAGGGGAGCATGTTTGTTTCTACCCCTCTGAGGCTATTAGATAGTATAGAATGAAACAGTTTCCTCCTGGCTGAGAGGCTGAGTACTAGGGTTAGTCTGATGTTCCCTTCAATGGCAGGAATTAGGTGGCAGATCTCTGACCCAGGTCTAAGCACCCAACCCTAGAGTTAGGAATTTGTTGTGAGAGAATGGAAGACTGGATGGGTCAGTACAGATCTAAGATCCCATAGCACTATTAGGGCATTACTCTGGTGTCCAGGCAGCTCTGGTATTGTGGTCAAGGGGTTCTCTGAAGGTGTGGGTGCCTTAAGTGTGCATGGATGTATCTCCCTCAATGAGGCTTCAGCCCATTACCAAATGGCACAGTTTTCTTGTGTGTGGCAACAAGAGTCCTGTGAGGTGAATAAAGGGTCCCCAATCTGGATGGTGAGGGAGCCTGACTTCTGAGGACGGATGTATAAATATCAAACCTAGGGTTAGGTTTAGGTCTTAGGGGCATAGCATCCCCATTCAACTGGCACTGCTGTGGTCTCTCTCTATGCCTCAGTTGAGGATGTGTGTCTGAAGGATCCTTACACGCCTGGATCGTTTTCTTATGGGTCGCCTAAAGTGGGGGTGGCCTGAGGGATGCATGCAGGTGTGTCTCCCTGTGCAGGTTAAGCATACTTCTAAATGTCATGGCTTCCTCCAGGGATCAGACGAAATTATGCAGTGCATGTCAGGGGTCCCATCTGATGGGTTTCTGGACCATTCCTTTGATTCAAAATTCTGATCAGCCAAACTAGGCCTAAGGATAGGGTAAGAGTTAAGGTTAGGGTTATGTCTTAGCCATAAGGCATGTGGAATCTGCCATTGCAGATAAGGGCTCAAGAAAGGCCTGAATTGAGGCTGGGAGTCTCGAGGCTCCTCAGGCTTTGTGAATTTTGCCTGGAGAGGCAAAGGTGGTGGGCATGGCCTCAGGGCAGCATGCTGGTTTCTATCATCTGTGGGTATGAGATAGCACCAAATGGAATGGTTTCCTTATGCCTGAAAGGCTGAGTCCTGCAGTCAATATGATGCTCCCATCAATGGGAGGACATTGGTGTCAGGCCTTTAGGGTCCAGACCCTGAAAGCCCAACCTAGGGATATGGTTCATTTTCAGGAATATGAGAGGCCCGATTGGCCAGTGTGAGGGAAGGCTTTCCAGTGGGTTGAGTTGAGGGCATTGTTCTGCAGCCCACCCGATCCCTGGATTTTGGTCAGGGGGTCCTCCAAAGGTGGGAGAGGAGTGAGAGGGCATGCAGCATTCTCCCACCAGGAGGGTACTGCACAGTGCCAAATTGTACAGTTTCCATGTCCTGGCAGTCAGAGCCCTGTCTTGTGAATAAGGGGTCTCCAATCTGGATGGCTACAGGGCCAGCCTATGGGGACAGGAGCCAAAATACCCAACCTAGGGTTAGGGTTAGTTCCTAGGGGCATATTATCCCCGCTCTGCTGATACTGATGTGCCCTCCCACTATAGCTGAGTTGAGGGTGTGTGCCTGCAGGATTGTTAGAAGCCTGGATTGTGGTCCTGGGGGCCGCCTAAGCTGGGATGGCCTGAGGGATGCATGCTGTTTTGTCTCGCTATAGGGCTTAATCATACTTCTAAATGTCATGTGTTCCGCCTGGAATAAGAGGAAATTTTATGGTGCAGGTCACGGGTCCCCCATCTGATGGGTTTCTGGAGGATTCCTCCAATTTCAGAAGCCTGATCACCCAACCTAGGCATAGGGTTAGGGAAAGGGTTGGGGTTAGGGTTATGTTGTAGGGACATGGCAGATTGCATCTGCCAGGGTAGATAAGGGCTCACCCAAGGCCTGAATTGAGACCGTGAGTCAAGAGTCTCCTCGGGCCCTGGGCTTTTGGCCTGGAGGGCCAAGATGGCGGGAATGGCCTCAGGGGAGCATGCTGTTTCTACCACTCTGAGGGTTCGAGAAAGCACCAAATGAAACGGTTTCCTCTTGCCTGAACTACAACAAATAGAAGAAGATAGAAAAATGAGGGCCTTTCTACTATCCCAGTAGACTGGGGAGAGTGTATCCTGCAATGAATGTGCTCTATCGGGGATTGGGCATTTTTCGCAAATGAAAGAAATGTGAGGAACCTGGTAAGCATATAACCCGGGTCTGGCAAATCTCAGTACCATGCCAGTGTCAACCACTATGCCGATGCATGAAAACAGCCTCTTTGATTGCGCACATGTGTGATAGGGTTAGGGATTGCCTAAAGTTTTACTCTGAAAAAAAAGACGCTATGGCCAGGATCTTGCTGCACTAAAGTGGAAGTGCTAACTGACGTGCTGAGTTACACAGTCTCTTAAACGTTGGTATCGGGTGTGATAGAGTTGACCCTGAGAAACAGGATTGAGGCCAAAGTGCCCCACACATATCCCTTGTGAACTGCTGTATTGAAATTGCATGACCCCGGAGCGTGTTCTCCCAATGTACTTTTTAGAAGCCTCAGAAAAGTGCCATGTACTTCTTGACCAGTTTCCCAACTGTCCAAAGATCGTCTGTGTACTATCTTCTTTTCTGTAGGGAGAAGCAATTTCAACGCATGGAAGAAGATACACAAATGAAGGCATTTAGACAGTCCCAGCACACTGGGGAGATGGTATTGTTCAATGAATGTGCTCTCTCAGGGATAGGGCATTTTTCACCAAGTAAAAGAAATGTGAGGAACCCTCAAAGCAACAACCCAGGACTGGCGAATCTCAGCCCCATTCCAGTGTCAACCACTATGCTGATGCAAGAAAAGAGCATCTTCAATCACTCAGGTGTGTGGTATTTTGGGGATGGCCTAAAGCTTTACTCTGATAATGAAGATGCTATCAGCCAGGATCTTGTTGTACGAAAATGGTAGTAAGTTGTGTGCTGAATTACACCATCTCCTGAATGTACGTGTTGGGTGTGATAGCATTGACCCTGAGAAACAGCACTGAGGACAAAGTGCCCCACGCATATTCCTTGTGAACTGCTGTAGTGACATTGCATGGCTCCAGAGCATGTTCTCCCAATGTACTTTTTAGAAGCCTCAGAAAATTGCCATGTACTTCTTTCCAAGGTTCCCAAATGTCCCGAAACCTTCTGTGCACTATCTTCTTTCCTGGAAGGAGAAGCTATTTCAAGAAATGGAAGAAGATACACAAATGAAGGCCTTTCTCATGCCCCAGCACTCTGGGGAGAAAGTAGCATGCAATGAACATGTACTCTCTTGGGAATGGGAACTTTTCGCCAAGGGAAAGAAATGTGAGGAAGCTCCTAGGCACATAACCCGGGTCCAGCGAATCTCAGCACCATGCCAGTGTCTACCACTATGCTGATGCAAGAAAACAGCCTCTTCAATTACACACATGGGTGTAAGTGTTAGGGATTGGGTATAGCTTTACTCTGAGAATGAAGAGGCTATCGGTGAGGATCTTGTTGCACAAAAGTTGAAGTGTTAAGTTACGTGCTGAATTACACCGTCTCCTGAACATACGTGTCAGGTGTGACAGCGTTGACCTTGAAAAACAGTACTGAGGCCAAATTGCCCCATACATATCCCTAGTGAACTGCTGTAGTGATGTTGCATGGCCACAGAGCATGTTCTCCTAATGTACTTTTTAGAAGCCTCAGAAAAGTGCAATGTACTTCTTTCCAAGTTTCCCAAATGTCCCAAAACCTTCTTTGCACTATCTTCTTTCCTGGAGGGAGAAGCAATTTCAACAAATGGAAGAAGATACACAAATGAAGGCCTTTCTCCTGTCCCAGCATACTGGGGAGAGAGTAGCATGCGATGAACATGTGGTCTCTTGGGAATAGGCATTTTTCCCCAAGGGGAAGAAATGTGAGGAACCTTCTAGACACATAACCCGGGTCCGGCAAACCTCAGCACCATGCCAGTGTCAACCACTATGCCAATGCAAGAAAACAGCCTCTTCGATTGCGCACGTGTGTGGTTGCATTAGGGATTGCCTAAAGATTTACTCTGAGGCCAAAACACGCTATCACCAGGATCTTGCTGCACTAAAGTGGAAGTGTTTCTTACGTACTGAGTTACACCATCTCTTAAAAGTTCGTATCCGGGGACGCCTGGGTGGCTCAGTTGGTTAAGCGGCTGCCTTCGGCTCAGATCATGATCCCAGTGTCCTGGGATCGAGTCCCATATTGAGCTCCCTGCCGAGCAAGGAGCCTGCTTGTCCCTCTGCCTCTGCCTACCACTCTGTCTGCCTGTGATATCTCTCTCTCTCTCTCTCTGACAAAAAAAAAAATTTTTTTTAAAAAGTCATATCCGGTGTGATAGAATTGACCCTGAGAAACAGGACTGAGGCCAAACTGCCCCAAACATATCCCTTGTGAACTGCTGTAGTGATGTTGCATGGCCCCAGAGCGTGTTCTCCCATTGTATTTTTAGAAGCCTCAGAAAAGTACCATATCCTTCTTTCCCAGTTTCCCAACTGTTTGAAGGCCGTCTATGTACTATCTTCCTTCCTGAAGGGAAAACAAGTGTCTGATTTGTTTCATTCCCAATGGATTGGACGACATTGGCCCTCCTGGGCCATTCTCCTAAGCTTGCTGAATTTCCAATCTTCCCCCGGTTCACATTCGTGGCCTATGCAGCTGTCACTGATACAGCCAGCACTCAGTGGTTGGATGGCAATTTTCTGTTGTGGTCCTGTGCCTGGTGAGAAGAGTCAGTGTCGGATATTGCCAAGGAATCTGTTGCCCCTTCTTGAGACTACATGCTGTTTGGCTGCATGGAGTAAGTAGTATTATGTCTGGTCAGCTGGATCTACTCTTTGACTCACTCTGATGCCTTCGTTCAGAAGACCAGAGGGTGAGGGTGGGCAAACTATTCTGCCATTCCTGGTGAGGGCTCTTTCAGAGCATTTAGTGAATATTGAACGAAGGCCCAGTTGCAAACCCAGGAGCTTCCAGAGAGAGAAATCACCACCATTCCCTGAATGACTGCTGTCTCTAGTCCCTGGCCTGAAGGGCAGGAGAAATATCTAATGCCAGACATGGTCTCTCACTTTCAAAAAGAAGAATGGAAGCCTCTTGCTGAATAATTCTTTTGTGGAGCCCGTGGAGATTTCCCTTCGCCCAAACCCAGAGTGGTTTTTTAGACCTGACAAAGCCAACTGGTTGGGAGACTGGATAATGGTTCCATTCTGAACATCGTTGATTTGTTTGAGAGAGACAGATGGGGAGTGGGCATGACTCGAGGGAGCAGCAGAGGGGGAGAATATTCGTGTGGGCTCCCCTCACAGCACACACCAGGACAAGGATGCTGCAACCAAGAGTCAGATACTTAGCTCACTGAGGCCATAGGTGATCTTCTGCTTTTCTCTTTTTCTCAAACGAGAGGATCCTGATGGATCATGCCATGTCCATGTCAAAGAGCAATAGGCTCACATGAAAGAGGAGTCACACACAGGCTTCTCAGGCTGTGGTTATGTGGCACCATGGGTCCCTTTCAAATTGGGTTTCAGAACACCTGGGACATCTGGAATTTTCAGGTTTCTGAAGATGCTCAGCAGGAAATGGTTGTCAAGTGAGCGGTTTGATGGGAGTTGGCCCCATTCTTGGGCCTAGGGGAAACAAACAGTTTTCTCCTACCCTGGTTGATTTTTTAGCGTGTTTCCATGCCTTGTGGATCCCCTTAATAGGCACTCCCATAGACTTCCATATTTCCCACTCTGTCTTGGCTCACATTAAGGGGTCCTGGAGCTCACACTCACAGACAATCATCCTAGATCTTGAGGAATTCTCACTTGTTTTCTGTGTTCAGCCACCATAAGTGATGTCTTATATCCCCCCTCAAAATGGTGGTCCTCCAACCCCGTGCATGCACTGCATAAGGTCCTGTGGGTAGTGCACCAACATTAGCCATACAGTCACCAAACAAATTCTCTCTCTCACTGCATATCACACAAACCGCGTCACACTCCATGGCCGCCACAAAATCCACAGACAGGGATGTATTCCATCACACGCCAACAGCACATACTAAATGTACACACATGCACAACCCATAGCCTGTCGACCCCTGACCAATAGATCACACCCAAAGCACACATAGAACCAACACCCTTTTTAACAGAAACCATACGCACACCACTCCTACACAGCACACACATATACATTGAATTTATACGTCCCCACAAAAACACACAGAATACACAGCATGCACAACACACATACACAACACACACATGAATGCAAATGGCCACCCCGTCACCAAACGCAGGGGCCAGACGCAACGTACACCATTGGGTGTCATATGTGCCACACCTAGGCCTTTCCTAGAACTCACGTAGCCCACATCGATCAGGGAATACTAGAAAACACTCCCCATGTTCACCACAAACACAAACACACAAACACACAATGCCTGGAACACACACAATACATGCCACACACCTCATCTACGCACACCCATCCAAAGCCATCCACAGGAGACATACACCATACACACACATTCCATCGACCTCAAGTCCAACACAGTCACACCCCAAACACCCTATACAAGCTACCCCTATAGATCACCTGCACGGAACATTGATAATACACACACACACAGAGAAGGCAAACAGAGTCCAAAGCCTTCCGAAACTCACATGCACAACAGAGAGCACCCTATTACCTCATGGACGAAACGTTCCCATCACCTACACCTCTCAGATACATGCCACGCACCCATCACACACAACACCTATGGCACGTGCACATATCGACAAACACACATACACAAAGCCTACAGGAATGCACTTTACAATTACAAAATTCACAGCACACTTGCCACACACACTCAGGCAGACATCACCCATGACCATTCCACAACACAGGCATGACACACCCATTACCCCAAAACGGGACTACAAGACCAACCAGGCTTACCACCCAAAAATTCCAGAAATGGGACACATGATACCCAGAAGACTCAGATTCACACCACACCTGCAGCATCAACACGGGTAAGTCACCCAGAGACAGGAACCACACCTACACCACACTCACACATGATTGTGAAAACCCATGAACACTACACAGAGTACTCATAGCGCACACACTCATGCACACACTCATGCACACACACACCAGTAGGACAGCAGACATAGGCAACACCTCCCTCAGTGGCACATCACACCTCCAACACACGCCATCCCTACAGCAGAAACACACACCCCATACCGTCCAAACTATTTGCAGCAGAAACAACACACACACACACTGGAAACCACTTGTAGAACACACACCCAACTGATGCACACCACTCATCATTGATACCTTTTGCGCATGTGAAGTCAAACAGCAGAGACATGACCCACACAACATATAGACCAAACATACCACCCTGTGTCCATACCCTCTATCCCTATTCCACACATAACACAGATCTCAAACACACACCACCCATACAAACACAAACACATGACTGAAACACAGACACACTACATTCCCCTATGGACAATCTCGTCAACTATTCCCCTAACACCCACCCGTAAGGCAACAAAGAATTCACTACCCATACAGTACCCACACTCCCATATACACTGCCTACATGCTATAACTCTACCCCTCACCCAAAGCTCAATCACCACACGTGGACTGCAAGAAATTGGTGTATTACTGTAAGACACACCAGACATCTATAAACACACACACTGAAACCATTCCAAAATCAACACACACAACAATACATTCAGCAATACAATTGTACACTGCACAGACAGCATAAATCACAAGTATACACTGCATATGCACTGGTCACATAACAAAACATACCCCGTGTATGCCAGAAGTGCACAACGCTCTTCCCACCCAGAAGCACAGCATGCATACACCGCAAAACACCACACACACACCATGACTCAATATGCACACCACTTGCCTCCCACAAGCATAACCCAAGGAGAGCACATGAAGTGGCATCCCGCCACACACCATGCACCCACCATAGGTACACCAAGCTCAGCACACAGAGTCCACCCAAAACTACACCACACACACACCAGAAACAAAGATACAAACAACCCATGCACAACACATACCCCATAACACAGTGCATGGATATCATACATACACACCACCTACCCCCACCATATGCACTACAGAAATATCCAATAGCTACCATAGAAAACAGACCTCCATCACACACCAATGCCACGTGCAACACACAAGACACACATCCCATCCATGTAACCCATGAACTGCATGTACTGAAATACCTCTAGCCCAGAGATGCAGCCACCTATTCAACACACCCAGGGAAACACACCTCAAGTCAGAACAACTGTCAGATTCATATCACACTGAAACAACACTGACCACCCACTCAGTCACACACACACACACACACACGTACACACACATTCCTGCTTAATTCCTTGTTGGTTGTTGTCAGTCTGCTAATGCATACCCAGGTTGTCTCCTTCCCTCAGGCTGATTGACATGCTTTCATTCGGAAAAAAGGACTGTTCACACGTGCATAGAATGCTGCATGGCAGGGCGTGCTCTGAAAGAGCCCCTGTCTGGTAGAGTGAACAGATTCCAGTTCCAAACACTAGAGGGTAACCCCTCCAAAGCATCCCTCTCCCTGAACCACTCTTCGGTGTATTCAGCGATGGGAAAGACAGGAAAAGGAGCCAGAGCCAGAAGCTTCCATTCTCTTTGAGCAGAAAGATTCCAGGTGGCTTGCTGACCCACCTTCCAGGTGTAGCCAATGGAGGTTCTCTTTGCCCAAGCCCACAGCTGTTGCTATCTCCTGATATGGTGAGCTCACTGGGAAAGTGTGCTTGCCAGTACCTTCCTTTTTGACTACATCACATTCTCATCATTCTGGCCCTCTGTATCCCCTTCCATCATTGGGTTCTCTTTCCATATTAGCTTCAGGCTTGAGGCTCCTCAAAAAGTATGTCTCAGTTAGCCTGGGAGTAGGCCAAGCCCCTGGGCCTGTGCAGTTAGTTGGGCTCTGGGATCTGTTTGCAATTTTGTCTCAGAACTACCTGGACATTGGCAGGGATAGGGGACTGGAATATGGCAGAATATGCTGGGCCAGAAGTATTCAGAGAAACCTGGTCACATTGCTGTAGCCAAGAGAAACAAAATGAAAACAAGTGTCTGATTTGTTTCATTCACAATGGAATGGACGACATTGGCCCTCCTAGGGACATTCTCCTAAGCTTGCTGAATTTCCAACCTTCATTTGGTTCACATTGGTGGCCTATGGAGCTGTCACTCACACAGCCAGCACTCAGTGGTCGGTGACAAGTTTCTGTTGTGGTCCTGTGCCCGGTGAGCAGAGTCAGTGTCAGGTATTGCCAAGGAATCTGTTGCCCCTTCTTGAGACTGCATGCTGCTGGGCTGCATGGAGTAAGTAGTGTTATGGCTGGTCAGCTGTATCTACTCTCTTACTCACATTGATATCTCCTTTCTGAAGACCACAGGGAAAGGGCAGGCAGACTATTCTGCCGGTCCTAGTGAGGGCTCTTTCAAAGCTTTCAGTGAATATTGACTGAAGGCCCAGTTGCAATCGCAGGAGCTTCCAAAGAGAGGAATCACCACCTTTCCTTAATGACTGCTTTCTCTAGTCCCTGGCCTGAAATGGAGGAGAAGTGTCTAAGGCCAAACATGGTCTCTCTATTTCTAAAAGATGAATGGAAGCCTCTTGCTGACCAACTCTCTGGTAGAGCACAAGGAGATTCCCCTTCACCCAAAACAGAGTGGTTTCTTAGACCTGACAAAGCAAACTCGTTGGGAGACTGGGCTAGTGGTTCTATTCTGAACATCGATGATTAGTTTGAGAGAGATGGATGGGCAGTGAGCATGACTCGAGGGAGTGGCAGAGGGAGAGAATCTTCATGAGGGCTCCCTACACAGCATGCACCAGGACATGGACGCTCCATCGCCCTATCCCACCAGGTGCTCCTATCCTCTTCTCTTTTTCTGGAATGAGAGGATCCTAATGAATCATTCCGTGTCCATGTCAAAGAACAACAGGCTCACATGGAAGAGGAGCCACCCACAGGCTTCTCAGGACTGTGAATATGTGACACTGTGAGTCCCTTCCAAATTGGGTTTCAGAACACCTGGGACATCTGGAAAGTTCAGGTTTCTGAAGAAGCTCAGCCGGAAATGGTTGTGTGCAGTGCAAGTGAGTGGTTTGAATGGGAGTTGGCCACATTCTTGGGATTAGGGCAAATAAATTTTCTCTTTCCTCGGTTGATTTTTCAACTTGTTTCTGTGCCTGTGTGGATCCCCTTAATAGGCACTACCATATCCTTCCATATTTCCCACTCTGTCTTGCCTCACATTAAGCGGTCATGGAACACTCACTCACAGAAAATGGTCCCATATTTTGAGGAAATCTCGCTTGTTTTCTGTGTTCAGCCAACATAAGTGATGTCTGATATCCCCCCTCAAAATGATGGTCCTCCAAACCTGTGCAGGAGCTGCAGAAAGTCCTGTGGGTAGTGCACCGATGATTAGCCATACAATCACCAAAGACATCCCCTCTCTCACTGCATATCACACAAACCGAGGCACAACCCCACGGCCGCAACCACAGCCAGAGACATGGACGCATTCCATCACAGACGAACAGCACATACCACAGGCACACACAATACACAACCCATAGCCTGCCGACCCCACACCAATAGATCACACCCAAAGCACACATACAACCTACACCCATAGGCTACACCAGGAGCACACACTTTTTTTGTAGTCACCATATGCACACCACTCCTACACATGGCACACACATATACACTGGATTTATACGTCACCCAGAAAACACACAGAATACACAGCATGCACAGCACACATAAAACACACACACATGAATGCAAATAACCACCCCATCACCAAATGCAGTGGCCAGATGCAACATGCACCATTGGGTGTCATATGTGCCACATCAGGACTCTCGCAGAACACACGTAGCACACGCTTATCAGGTAATCCAGGAAAACACTCCCCACGTTCACCACAAACATACAAACACACACTCACAATGCGTGGAACACTCACAATGAACACCTCCTCTACACACACCCATCCAAAACCATCCACAGGAGACATACAACAGACACACACATTCCATCGACCTCAAGTCCAACACAGTCACACCCAAAACACCGTATACATGCTACGCATAGAGATCACCTGCACGGAACATCGATAATACACACAAACACAGAGAAGGAACAAAGAGCCCAAAGCCTTCCGAAACTCACATGCACAACCAACAGCACCCTACTACCTCATGGACATCACGTTCCCCTCACCTACACCACTCAGATACACCCCATGCACCCGTCACACACAACACATATGACATGTGCACCCATCGACAAAGACACACACATAAAGCCTACAGGCGTGCACTCCACAAATACGAAATACAGAGCATACTTGACACAAACACACAGGCAGACATCACCACACCACACCACACCACAGGCATGACACAACCAGAAACCCCAAAACAGGACTACAAGACCAAACACGCATACCACCCAAAAATTCCATAAATGGAACACACGATACCCAGAAGACTCAGAGACACATCACCTCTGCAGCACGAACACGGGTAAGTTACCCAGAGACAGAAACCACCCATACACCACACTCACCCATGACTGAGAAAAACCATGAAAACCACACAGAGGACTCATAGTGCACACACTCACACAAACACACACCAGAAAGACAGCAGACGTAGGGAACAGCTCCCTCAGGGGCACATCACACCAACAACACACACCATCCCTACAGCAGAAACACACCCCCCATACCGTCCAAGCTATTCCAAGCAGAAACTCCACACACACCCACGCTGAAACCACTTGTAGAACACACACCAAACCGATTCATACCAATCATTGTTGATACATTTTGTGCACGTGCATCTCAAACCACAGAGACATGACCCACACAACATATAGACCACACACACCTACCCACATCATCACGACCACACACACCACCCCGTGCTCCATACCCACTTTCCTTATTCCACAAAAAACACAGATCTCCAACACACACCTCCCATACAAACACAAATGCCCCACCGCACCACAGACACACTACACTTCCCTATGGACATTCTTCTCAACTACTCCCCTCACACCCATCTGTAAGGCAACAAAGAATTCACTACATATACAGCACCCACACTCCCAATACACACTGCCTACATGTCATAACTCTACGCCTCACCCACAGCTCACATCACAACACATGGACCACAGGAGATCGGCGTATTACTCTCAGACACACCAGACATATACAAACGCACACACTGAAACCATTCCAAAATCAACACACAGCCATACTTTCAAAAAAACAAGGTACACTGCACAGACCCCATAAATCACATGCATATACTGCATAAGCAGTTGTTGCATAACAACACACACCCCATGTATGCCAGAAATGCTCAACTCTTATCCCACCCAGAAGCACACCATGCATACACAGCACAAACACCACACACAAACCACGATTCCATATGCAGACCAACCTCCTCCCATAAGCATACCCCAAGGAGACCATATTCAATAGCACCCCACCACACACACCATGCACAGACCACAGGTACAACAAACTCAGCACACAGAGTCCATTCAAAACTATAACACACACACCAGAAATGAAGATACAAAGAGCCCACACACAACGCATACCCCAGTAGGACAGTGCATGGATACCATACATACACACCACCTGCTCTGCAGACATGTGCACTACAGAAATACCCAATAGCGAGCATCGGAAACAAACCTCCATCACACACCAACATGACATGCAACACACAAAACACACACCAAATCCATGTGACCCATGAACTGCATGTACTCAACACACCTCTAGCCCAGAGATGCACACACCTATTCAACACACCCAGGGAAAAAATCTTCAAGTCAGAACACCTGTCAGATTCATATCACACTGAAACAACACCGACCAACCACGCAGTCACACACACACACACACACACACACACACACACACACACACCCAGCACCACCAAACCCTAATCATATAAAGAGCAACGAGGCTTTCACACACCACCACCAACACACACAAACACACACACACACATTCCTGCTTAATTCCTGGTTGGTTGTCAGCCTACTTTTGCATACCCAGGTTGTCTCCTTCCCTCAGGCTGATTGACATGCTTTCATTACAAAGAAAGGATTGTTCACACATGCACAGAATGCTCCATGGCAAGGCAAGATCTGAAAGAGCCCTTGCCTGTTAGAGTGCGCCAAGTCCCAGGTCCAAACAGTTGAGGGCCACCCCCAAAACACCCCTGCTCTCCATGAACCACTATTACATGTATTCAGTGATGGGAAGGACAGGAAAAGGAGCCAGGGCCAGAAGCTTCCATTCTCTTTAAGCAGTAAGATTCCAGGCCGCTTGCTGACCTGGCTTCCAGGTGTAGCCAATGGAGGTTCCCTTTGTCTAAGCCCACAGCTGTTTCTTATTCCTCACATATTGAGCTCGCTGGGAAAATATGCTTGCTAGTCCCTTCCATTTCGACTACATCACATTCTCATCTCTGCTGAAAATTTCTGGCCCCCTGTATCCCCTTCCACCCATTGGATTCTCTTTCCATACTAGCTTCAGGCTTGAGGCCCTTTGAAAACAATGTCTCAGTTAGCCTGGGAGACAGGCCAAGCCCCTGGGCCTGTGCAATTAGTTGGGCCCTGGGATCTGTTTGCAATTTTGTCTCAAAACTACCTGGACGTTGGCATGGATAGGGGACTGGAATATGGCAGCAGAGGCTGGGCCCAAGGTATTCAGAGACACCTGGTCACACTGCTGTAGCCAAGAGAAACAAAGTTAAAACAAGTGTCCGATTTATTTCATTCCCAATGGACTGGAGTACATTTAGCCTCCTAGGGATGTTCTCCTCATCTTGCTGAATTTCCAACCTTCCCTTGGTTCACAATAGTGGCCTATGGAGCTGTTACTCACACAGCCAGCACTCAGTGGTCCGTGGCAAGATTCTGTTGTCGTCCTGTGGCTGATGAGAACAGTCAGTTTCAGATATCACCAAGGAATTTGCTGCCCGTTTGTGAGACTGCATGCTGCATGGCTGCATGGAGTTAGTAGTGTTATGGCTGGTCAGCTGGATCTACTCTTTGACTCACTCTGATGCCTCCATTCTGAAGACCATAGGGCGAGGGTGGGCACACTATTCTGCTGGTCCTGGAGAGGGCTCTTTCAGAGCTTTCAGTGAATATTGACTGAAGGCCCAGTTGCAATCCAGGAGCTTCCAGAGAGGAATCAACACCTTTCCCCAAATGACTGCTGTCTCTAGTCCCTGGCCTGAAGGGCAGGAGAAATATCTAAGGCCAGACATGGTCTCTCTTTCTAAAAGAAAAATGGAAGCCTCTTGCTGATCAACTCTCTGGTAGAGCCCGTGGAGTTTTCCATTCGCCCAATCCAAAAGTGGTTACCTAGACCCAACAAAGCCAGCTCATTGGGAGACTGGGCTAGTGGTTCCATTCTGAACATCATTCATTTGTTTGAGAGAGACGGATGGGGAGTGGGCATGACTTGAGTGAGTGGCAGAGGGAGAGAAGAGAGAATCTTTGTGTGGGCTCCCCACACGGCACACACTAGGACAAGGATGCTCCATCACCCTACCCATGAGATCATGACCTCTGCTGCAACTGAGAGGAAGAAACTTAGCCCACGGAGCCCACCAGGTGCTCCTATCCTGCTCTGTTTTTCTGGAACGTAAGGACCCTGACGGATCATTCTGTGTCCGTGTCAAAGAGCAATAGGCTCGCTTGAAAGAGGAGATACCCAGAGGCTTCTCAGGACTGTGGTTATCTTGCACTGTGGGGCCCTTCCAAATTGAGTTTCAGAACACCTGGGACATCTGGAAAGTTCAGGTTTCTGAAAGCCTTAGCAGGAAATGGTTGTGTCCAGTGCAAGTGAGAGGTTTGAGTGGGAGTTGGCCTCATTCATGGGCCAAGGGGAAACAAATTTAGTTCTCTCCTTCCCTGGTTGATTTTTCAGCTTGTTTCCATGCCTGTGTGGATCCCCTTATAAGGCCTTGCCATTACCATCCATATTTCCTACTGTGTCTTGGCTCACATTCAGGGGTCAGGAAGCTCTCACTCACAGGGCATCATCCCAGATTTTGAGGTATTCTCACTTGTTTTCTGTGTTCAGCCACCATAAGTGATGTCTGATATTCCCCCTCAACATGATGGTCCTCCAACCCTGTGCAGGCACAGCATAAGGTCCTGTGGGTAGGGCACCAACAATTAGTCGTACAATCAGCAAACACATTCCCTCTGTCACTGCATATCTCACAAACTGAGCACATAACACAAGCATCACAAAATCCTCAGATATGGACACATTCTATCACACACCAACAGCATATACTATATGTACACACCATGCACAACACATAGCCTGACGACCCTGCACCAATAGATCACACACAAAGCACACATACAACATACACCCATACATTACACCGGGAGCACATCCTTTTTGGCAGACACCATATGCATACCACTCCTACACAGGGCACACACTTATACAGTGGTCTTACACATATATCAGAAAACACAAGGGATACACAGCACACACAGCACACCTACACCACACACACATGAATGCAAATGACCACCCCATAACCAAATGCAGTGGCCAGACACAACATACACCATTGTGTGTTATATATGCCACATCAGGAATCTCGCAGAACACACATAGCACACACCTATCAGGGAATCAGAGAAAACACTCCCCACCTTCACCACAAACACAGTCACAAACACACACTAACAATGTGTGAAACACACAAAATACACGCCACACACCTCCTCTACTCACATCCATCCAAAATCATCCACAGGAGACATGCACCATACACACACATTCCATCGACCTCAATTCCAACACAGTCACACCCAAAACACCTTATACAAGCTACACATAGATATCACCTGCACAGAACATCTATAATACACACAAACAGAGAGAAGGCACACAGAGACCAAAGCCTTCTGAAACTCACACGCACAACAGACAGCACCCTACTAGTTCATGACGACACGTTCCCCTCACCTACACCTCTCAGATACATTCGACACACCTGTCGGAAACAGCACGTATGGTAAGTTCACAATTCCACAAACACACACACACACACACACACAAAGCCTATAGGCGTGCACTCCAGAAATACGAAGTTCAAAGCACACTTGCCACACACATAGAGGCAGATATCACTCATGACCACACCACACCACAGTATTGACAGACCCAGAAACCCCAAAACGGGACTACAAGACTAAACATGCATACCATTCAGAAATGCCAGAAACAGGACACACGACACCCAGAAGACATAGAGTCACACCAAACCTGCAAGAACAACAAGGGTAAGTCACCCAGAGATAGGAACCACCCATATACCAACGCACACATGACTGAAAACCCATGAACACCACAAAGAATACTCATAGTGCACATACTCACGCACACACACACCAGTAGAACAGCAGATGTAGGCAACACCTCCCTCAGAGGCACATCACACCACCAACACAAGCTATCCCTACAGCAGAAACACACTCCATTCCATCCAAACTATTCCCAGTAGAAACACCACACACACCCACACTGAACCCACTTGTAGAACACACACCCAACCGATTCATACCACTCATCATTGACACCTTATGGGCATGTGCACCTCAAACTGCAGAGACATGACCCACACAACATATAGACCACACACACCTACCCACATCATCGCGACCACACACATTACCCCGTGCTCCATACCCACTATTGCTATTCCACATATAACACAGATCTCCACCACACACCAGCCATACAAACACAAATGCTCCACCGCACCACACACACACTACACTCCCCTATGGACAATCTTGTCACTTATTCCACTAACAGCCACCCATAAGGCAACAAAGAATTCACTACACATACAGCACCCACACTGCCCATATACACTGCCTACATGCCATAACTCTACCCCTCATCCACAGCTACACCACCCCACATGGACCACAGAAGATCAGGGTATTACTTTCAGACACACCAGACAATTACAAATGCGCAAACTGAAACCATTCCAAAATCAACACACACAGCCATACTTTCAGCAATTCAATGTACACTGCACAGACAGCATAAATCACATACATAGATTACATATGCACTGGTCACACACAAACACACACCCCATGTATGCCACAAAAGCACAATGTTTATCCCACCCAGAAGCACACCATGCATACACAGCACAAACCCCACAAACATACCACAATTCCATATGCAAACCACCCACCTCCCACAAGCACACCCCAAGCAGACCATATTCAATAGCACCCGGCCACACACACCATGCACACACCACAGGTTCACCAAACTCAGCACACAGAGTCCACCCAAAACTACACTGCACACACACCAGAAATCAATATACAAACAACTCACGCACAACACATACCCCATTAACACAGTGCATGGATATCATACATACACACCCCCTACTCCCCACCCATATGCACTAGAGAACCATCCACTAGCCACCATCTGAAACTGTAGGCAGCCATGGACTGGGCTAGAGTCAAGAGACCAAACCAGGCCCCGACTCAGGCCTCCTGGAAGCCTAGGGGTTAATAGCCCTGTGGGTGGAAAAGTTGAGTAGCGCTTGAGAAAGGGCCTGAGCTATGGATCCTAAGACTTGCTGACATGGTTGTCTGCATGTGCTTATCTGGAATGGGCAAAACAGGCCTGCTCATTAAATCATTGTGGGATTGTGCTGTGCTTGCATGGATCATAAACTATGTTCTGAGCCACTTTGAAGTTAGTGCAGCTGGTTAAGGAGTTATATGAAGACCGAGGCCACTGGCTTCAGAGGATCTGCTATTAGTCCTTGGGAAATAGATAATAGGAAGCTTGAGGGATTTTATGTGTATGTTGCAAATTCTTTTTATGATTGTTACTGTTAACTACATAATGCCTCACAGCCGTGAATAAAATTGGCATTGCTTGGACATCAAACACCTTGCCCCTCTTATCCCCATCTCTTTGCACCTCATCGTCGTCTCACCATCCTCTCCACCCTGGCCATATCGTCATGCCAGCCGTGACATGAAACAGAACTCCATCACACACCAATGCCACAGGCAACACACAAGACACACAACACATCCATGTGACCCATGAACTGCAGGTACTCAAGACACCTCTAGCCCAGAGATGCACCCACCTATTCAAACACCCAGGGAAATGCATCTCAAGTCAGAACACCTGTCAAATTCATATCACACCAAAAGAACACCGACCACCCACACAGTCACACACACACCCAGGCACACCCAGACACACACACACACACACACAGAGCAATACTGAACTGTAATCATATAAACACCAACGAGGCTTTCACATACCCACAATAAAACTCACACACACACACACACAAACACACGTACACACACATTCCTGCTTAATTCATGGCTGGTTGTTGTCAGCCTGCTTATGCATACCCAGGTTGTCTCCTTCCTTGAGGCTGATTGACATGCTTTCATTTGGAAGAAAGGATTGTTCACACATGCAAAGAATGCTGCATGGTAGGGAATGCGCTGAAAGAACCCTTCCTGTTGGAGTGCATGGAGTCCCAGCTCTAAACACTTGAGGTCCTCCACACAAAGCACCCCTGCTCTCCCTGAGCCACTCTTAAGTGTATTCAGAGATGGGTAGGACAGTAAAAGGAGCCAGGGCCAGAAGCGTCCATTCTCTTTGGGCAGGAAGATTCCAGGCCGCTTACTGACAAGGCTCCCAGGTGTAGCCAATGGAGATTCCCTTTCCCCAAGCCCACAGCTCTTTCTATCTCCTGATATGTTGAGCTTTTTGAGAATGTGTGCTTGCTACTCCCTTTCTTTGCGACTAAATCACATTCTGATATCTGCCGACAAATCCTGGCCCTCTGTATCCCCTTCCATCCATTGGGTTCTCTTTCCATATTAGCTTCAGGCTCGAGGCCCTTCAAATCATATGTCTCAGTTAGCCTGGCTGTCTGGCGGAGGCCCTGAGCCTGTACATGTGATTGGCACCCAGGATACATTGCAATTCTGTCTCAGAACTAGCTGGACATTGGCAGGGATTGGGGACTGTAATATGACAGCAGAAGCTGGACCAGAGGTATTCAGAGACACCTGGTCACATTGCTGTAGACAAGGGAAACAAAGTTAAATCAAGTGACCAATGTGTTTCATTTGCATTGGATTGGATGACATTGGATCTGCTGTGCCATTATCCTAAGCTTGCTGAATTTCCAGTCTTCCCATGGTTCACATTCGTGGCCTATGCAGCTGTCACTGATACAGCCAGCACTCAGTGGTCGGATGGCAATTTTTATTGTGGTCCTGTGCCCGGTGAAAAGAGTCAGTGTCAGATATCGCCAAGGGATCTCCTGCCCCTTCTTGAGACTGCATGCTGCTTGACTGTAAGGAGTAAGTAGTATTATGGCTGGTCAGCTGGATCTACTCTTTGACTCACTCTGATGCCTCTGTTCTGAAGACCAGAGGGTGAGGGCGGTCAGACTGTTCTGCCGGTCCTGGTGAGAGCTCTTTCAGAATGTTCAATAAGTATTTACTGAAGGCTCTGTTGCAACCCCAGGAGCTTCCAGAGAGAAGAATCACTACCTGTCCCTGAATGACTGTTGTCTCTAATCCCTGGCTTGAAGGGCAGGGGAAATATCTAAGGCAAGACATGGTCTCTCTCTTTCTAAAAGTAGAATGGAAGCCTCTTTTTGACCAATTTTCTGGTAGAGCCCATGGAGATTCCCCTTCACACAAACCCAGAGTGCTTTCTTAGACCCGACAAATCCAACTCATTGGGAGTCTGGGCTAGTGGTTCCATTCTGAACATTGTTGATTTTTTTGTGAGAGATGGATGGGGAGTGGGCATGACTCGAGGGAGTGGCAGAGGGAGAGAATCTTCATGTGAGCTCCCCACACAGCACAGCATGCACCAGGACAAGGACTCTCCATCGCCCCACTCATGAGATCATCACCTGATCTACAACCGAGAGTCAGATACTTAGCCCACCGAGCCCAACAGGTGCTCCTATCCTCTTCTCTTTCTCTGGAATGAAAGGATCCTGTTGGATCATTCTGTGCCCATGTCAAAGAGCAATAGGCTCACACAAGAGGAGTCACCCATAGGCTTCTCAGGACTGTGGTTATTTGGCACTGCAGATCCCTTCCAAATTGGGTTTCAGAACACCTGGGACATCTGAAAAGTTCAGGTTTCTGAAGAGGCTCTGCAGGAAACGGTTGTGTCCAGTCCAAGTGAGCCAGTGAATGGGAGTTGGCCGCATTCTTGGGCTTAGGGGAAACAAACATTTTTCTCCTTCCCCTGTTGATTTTTCAGCTTGTTTCCATGCCTGTGTGAATCCCCTTAATAGGCATTCCCATAGCCTTCCATTTTTCCCACTCTGTCTTGCCTCACCTTAAGGGGTCATGGAGCTCTCACTCATAGACAATGGTCCCAAATTTTGGGGAATTCTCGCTTGTTTACTCTGATTAGCCACCATAAATGATATCTGATATCCCCCCCTCAAAACGGTCATCCTCCAAATCCATGCAGGCGCTGCATAAGGTCCTGTGTGTAGTGCTCAACAATTAGCCAAAAAATCACCAAAAACATTCCCTCTCTCACTGCATATCTCACAAACTGAGGCACACCCCACGGCTGCCACAAAATCCATGGACACACACCCAATCCATCACACACCACCAGCCCATACTAAACGTACACACATGCACAAACTACAGCCTGCCAACCCCACACCGATAGATCACACCCAAAGCACACATACAACCTACACCCTATCGGGCAGGCATCATACACACACCACTCCTACACAGGGCACACACATATACACTGGAATTACATGTCACATATAGAACACACAGAATACACAGCACGCACAACGCACCTACATCACACACAAAAGAACGCAAATGACCACCTAGTCACCAAAGGCAGTGGACAGACGCAACATAGACCATTGGGTGTCATATGTGCCACACCCTGGACTCTCGCAGACAACAGGGAGCAAACGCCTATCAGGGAATCATAGAAAACACTCCCCCGTTCAGCACAAACACACACACAAAAACACACTCACAATGCATGGAACACACACAATGCACGCCACACACCACCTCTACACAGACCCACTAAAACCATCCATGGGAGACATATACCATACACAAACATACCTTCCACACAAAGTCCAACACAGTCACACCCAAAACACCCTATATTAGCTACTCATATAGATCACCTGCACGGAACATCGATAATACACACAAACACAGAGAAGGCACACAGAGCACGAAGCCTTCTGAAACTCACACGCACAACACACAGCACCCTAATACATCATGGGCAACACGTTCCCCTCACCTACACCTCTCAGATACATCCCATGCACCCGTCACACACAACACATATGGCACGTGTACCCATCTACAAACACAAACACAAAAAGCCTACAGGCGTGCACTCTACAAATTTGAAATACACAGCACACTTGCCACACACACACAGGCAGACATCACCTATGACAATTCCACCACACAGGCACAACACATCAAGATACCCCAAAACGGGACTAGAAGACCAAACATGCATACCACCTAGAAATCCAAAAATGGACACACAATACCCAGAAGACTCCAAGTCACACCACACCTGCAGCACCAACACGAATAACTCACACAGAGACCGGCACCACCCATGTACCACAATCACACGTGACTATGAAAACCCATGAACACCACACAGGGGATTCACAGCGCACACACTCATGCATACACATACCAGAAGGACAGCAGACGTAGGCAACACCTCCTTCAGAGGCACATCACACGTCCAACACACGCCATCCCTAGAGCAGAAACACACACCCCATACCGTGCAAACTACTCCCAGCACAAGCACCACACACCCATACTGAAATCACTTGTAGAAAACACACCCAACTAATTCATACCACTCATTGTTGACTCCTTTTGCGCATGTGCATCTCAAACCACAGACACATGACCCAGACAACATATAGACCACACACACCTACTGACATCAATGCAACCACATGCACCACCCCGTGCTACATATCCACTATCCCTATTCCACACAAAACACAGATCTCCAGCACACAGCCCATACAAACACAAACACACCACCGCACTGCAGACACACTACACTCCCCTATGGACAATTTTGTCACCTATTCCCCTCACACCCACCCAAGGCAACAAGGAATTCACTACACATACAGAACCCACACTGCCCATATACACTGCCTAAATGAAATAACTTTACCCCTTACCCACAGCTCACATCACCACACATGGTACACAGGAAATCAGCGTATTACTCTCAGACACTCCAGACATCTACAAACGCGCACACTGAAACCATTCAAAAATCAACACACAGCCATACTTTCAACAATACAATGTACACTGCACAAACAACTAAATCACATGCATACACTGCATATGTACTTCTCACATAACAACACACACCCCATGTATGCCAGAAATGCACAACGCTTATCTCACCCAGAAGCACACCATGCATACACAGCACAAACACCACACACAAACCACGATTCCATCGCACACCACCCACCTCCCATAAGCATACACCAAAGAGACCATATTCAATAGCACCCCACCACACACACCATGCACAGACCACAGGTACAACAAACTCAGCACACAGAGTCCACCCAAACTACACCATACATACATGCCAGAAATAAAGATTCAACCCACGCACAAAACATACTCCACTAAAGCACTGCATGAATATCATACATACACACCCGCTACTCCCAACCCATATGCACTAGAGAAACACCCAATAGCCACCATCGGAAACAGACCTTCATCACACACCAACGCCATGTGCAACACACAAGACACACACCACATCCATGCGACCCATGAACTGCATGTACTCAACACACCTCTAGCCTAAAGATGTCCCCACCTATTCAACACACCCAGGTAAACACACCTCAATTCAGAACACCTATCAGATTCATATCGCTCTGAAACAACACTGACCACCCACACAGACACACACATGCACAGCACAGCCAAACCCTAATCATATAAAGAGCAAGGAGGCTTTCACACACCCACAAAAGAGCACACACACACAAACACAAACACACGTACACACACATTCCTGCTTAATTCCTGGTTGGTGGTTGTCAGCCTGCTCATGCATACTCAGGTTGTCTCCTTCCCTCAGGCTGACTGACATGATTTCATTGGGAAGAAAGGATTGTTCACACAGGCACAGAATGTTTCAAGGAAGGGCATGATCTGAAAGAGCCCTTGCCTGGTAGAGTGAAGAGAGTCCCAAGTCAAGCTTCAGGGTCACCTCACAAAGCACCCCTGCTCTCCCTGAGCTACTCTTACATGTATTCAGCAATGGGAAGGACAGGAACAGGAGCCAGGGCCAGAAGCGTCCATTTTCTATGGGCAGGAAGATTCCAGGCCGCTTGCTGACCCAGCTTCCAGGTGTAGCCAATGGAGGTTCTCTTTGCCCAAGCCCACAGCTGTTTCTATCTCCTGATATGGTGAGCTCACTGGGAAGGTGTGCTTGCTAGCACCTTCCTTTTTGCCTACATCACCTTCTCATCTCTGCTGAAAAATTCTGACCCTCTGTATCCTCTTCCATCCATTGAGTTCTCTTTCCATACTAGTTTCAGGCTTGAGGCCCCACGAAAAGTATGCCTCAGTTAGCCTGGGAGTCAGGCCCAGCCCCTGAGCCTGTGCAATTAGTTGGCACCAGGGATCTGTTTGCAATGTTGTCTCAGAACTACCTGGAGGTTGGCAGGGATAAGGGACTGGAATATGGCATCATAGGCTGGGCCAGAAGTATTCAGGGGCACCTGATCACATTGCTGTAGCCAAGAGAAACAAAATGAAAACAAGTGCCTGATTTGTTTCATTCCCAACAGAATGGACGACATTGGCCCTCCTAGGGACATACTACTAAGCTTGCTGAATTTCCAACCTTTGCTTGGTTCACATTGCTGGCCTATGGAGCTGTCACTCACAGAGCCAGAACTCAGTGGTCGGTGGCAATTTTCTCTTGTGTTCCTGTGCCTGGTGAGAAAAGTCAGTGTCAGACATTGCCAAGGAACCTGCTGCCCCTTCTTGAGACTGCATGCTGCATGGCTGCATGGAGTAAGTAGTGTTATGGCTGGTCATCTGGATCTACTCTTTGTCTCACTCTGATGCCTCCGTTCTGAGGACCACAGGGCAAGGGCAGGCAGACTATTCTGCTGGTCCTAGTAAGGGTTCTTTCAGAGCTTTCAATGAATATTGACTGAAGGCCCAGTTGCAAACGCAGGAGCTTCCAAAGAGAGGAATCACCACCTTTCCCTGAATGATTGTTGTCTCTAGTCCCTGGCCTGAAAGAGAGGAGAAATGTCTAAGGCCAGACATGATCTCTCTTTTCCTAAAAGAGGAATGGAAGCCTCTTGCTGACCAGCTCTCTGGTAGAGCCCAAGGAGATTTCCATTCGCCCAAACCCAGAGTGGTTTCTTAGACCTAACAAAGTCAACTCGTTGCGAGACTGGAGTAATGGTTCTATTCTGAATATCGATGATTAGTTTGAGAGAGATGGATGGGGAGTGGGCATGACTTGAGGGAGTGGCAGAGGGAGAGAATCTTCATGTGGGCTCCCCACATAGCATGCACCAGGACATGGACCCTCCATCGCCCTACTCATGAGATCATCACCTCATCTGCAAACGAGAGTCAGATACTTAGCCCACCGAGCCCACCAGGTGCTCCTATCCTCTTCTCTTTTTCTGGAACAAGAGGATCCTAATGAATCATTCCATTTCCGTGTCAAAGAACAACAGGCTCACATGGAAGAGGAGTCACCCACAGGCTTCTCAGGACTGTGGTTATTTGGCACTGCTAGTCCCTTCCAAATTGGGTTTTAGAACACCTGGGACATCTGGAAAGTTCAGGTTTCTGAAGAGGCTCAGCAGGAAATGGTTGTGTCCAGTCCAAGTGAGTGGTTTGAATGGGAGTTGGCCGCATTCTTGGGCTTAGGGGAAACAAAGTTTCTCTTTCCCCAGTTGATTTTTCAGCTTGTTTCTGTGCCTGTGTGGATCTCCTTAATAGGCACTACCATATCCTTCCATATTTCCCACTCTGTCTTGCCTCACATTAAGGGGTCATGGAGCTCTAACTCACAGACAATGGTCCCAGATTCTGAGGAATTCTCACTTGTTTTCTGTGCCCAGCCACCATAAGTGCTGTCTGATATAGCCTCTCAAAACGATGGTCCTACAACTCAGTGCAGGCGCTGCATAAGTTCCTGTGGGTAGTGCACCGAAAATTAGCTGTAAAATCAGCAAACACATTCCCTCTCTCACTGCATATCTCACAAACCAAGGCACACCCCATGGCTGCCGCAAAATCCACAGACACGGACACATTCCATGACATGCCAAAAGCACATACTACAAGTACACACAAGCACAACCCATCCCCTGCCGACCCCGCACCAATAGATCACACCCAGAGCACACATACAACCTACACCCTTTTTGGCAGACCCCATACACACACCACTCCTACACAGGGCACACACATATACACTGGAGTTACATGTCACATAAAACACACGGAATACACAGCATGCACAGCACACCTACACCACACACACATGAGCACCAATGACCACATCATCACCCAACTCAGTGGCCAGACGCAACTTACACCATTGGGTATCATATGTGCTACATCAGGACTCTCGCAGGACACACGTAGCACACGCTTACCAGGGAATCATAGAAAACACTCCCCACGTTTACCACAAACACACACAAAAACACAGTCACAATGCGTGAAACACACAATGCATGCCACACACCTCCTCTACACACACATATCCAACACCATCCACAGGAGACAAAGACCATACACACACATTCCATCGACCTCAAGTCCAACACAGTCACACCCAAAACACCGTATACTGGCTACCCATATAGATTACCTGCACAGAATATCCATAATACACACAAACACAGAGAAGGCACACAGAGCACGAAGCCTTCCAAAACTCACACGCACAACACACAGCACCCTACTACGCAATGGACAATACAATCCCCTCTCAGATACATCCCACTCACCCGTCACACACAACACGTATGGCACCTGCACACATCTACAAACACAAACACACAAAGCCTTCAGGCGTGCACTCCACAAATTAAAAATACTCTGCACACTTGCCACACACACACACACACACAGGCAGACATCACCCATGACCATTCCACCACACAGACACAACATACCAAGATACCCCAAACCGGGACTACAAGACAAAACATGCATACCACCTAGAAATCCAAAAATGGACACACGATACCCAGAAGACTCAGAGTTACACCACACCTGCAGCACCAACACGGATAACTCACCCAGAGACAGGCACCACCCATATACCACACTCACACATGACTGTGAAAACCCATGAGCACCACACAGAGGACTCATAGCGCACCCACTCATGCACACACACACACACCAGAAGGACAGCAGAAGTAGGCAACACCTCTCTCAGAGACACATCACACCTCCAACATAGGTCATCCCTACAGCAGAAACACACACCCCATAACGCCCAAACTACTCCCAGCAGAAACATCACACAACCACACTGTAACCATTGTAGGAAACACACCCAACTAATTCATACCACTCATTGTTGACACCTTTTGCCCATGTGCATCTCAAACCACAGACACTTGACCCAGACAACATATAGACCACACACACCACACCGAACTCTATACCCACTATCCCTATTCCACACAAAACACAGATCTCCAACACAAACAACCCATACAAACACAAATGCACCACCGCACCACAGACACACTGCACTCCCCTATGGACAATCTCATCACCTATTCCCCTCACATAAGGCAACACACACATAAGGCAACAAAGAATTCACTACACATCCAGCACCCACACTCCCCATATACACTGCCTACATGCCATAAGGCTACCTCTCACGCACAGCTCACATCACCACACATGGACAATAGGAAATTGACCTATTACTGTCAGACACACCAGACTTCTACAAACGCTCACACTGAAATAATTCCAAATCAACACACATAGCAATACTTTCAGCAATACAATGTACACTGCACAGACAGCATAAGTCACATGCATACACTGCATATGCACTGGTCTCGTAACAACACACACCTCACGTATGCCAGAAACACTCAACGCTTATCCGACCCAGAAGCATACCATGTGTAGACAGCACAAACACCACACACACACCACGATTCCATATGTACACCACCCACCACCCACAAGCATACCCCAAGGAGACCATATACAATAGCACCCTGCCACACACACCATGCACACACCACATGTACAACAAACTCAGCACACAGAGCCCACCCAAAACTACACCGCACACATACCAGAAACGAAGATACAAACAACCCACCACAACATATACACCACTAGCAGAGTGCAAGGATATCATATATACACACTACCTGCTACCCACTCATATTCACTAGAGAAACACCCAATAGCAACCGTATAAAACAGACCTCCATCATACACCAAGGCCACGTGCAACACACAAGACACACACCACACACATGTGACCCATGAACTGCATGTACTCAACACATCTCTAACCCAGAGATGCACACACCTACTCAACACACCCAGGGAAACACACCTCAAGTCAGAACACCTGTCAGATTCATTTCACACTGAAACAACACCGACCACCCACACAGTTACACACACACACACACACACACACACACACACACACTCAGCACCACAGAAGACTAATCATATAAATAACAATTGGCTTTCACACACCCACAACAAAACACATACACACACACACACACACACACACACACGTACATACACATTCCTAATTAACTCCTGCTTGGTTTTCGACAGCCTGCTTATTCATACCCAGGTTGTCTCCTTCCCTCAGGCTGATTGACATGATTTCATTAGGAAGAAAGGATTGTTCACACATGCACAGAAATGCTGAATGGCATGGCGTGCTCTGAAAGAGCCCTTGCCCAGTAGATTTCACCAAGTCCCAAACACTTGAGGGCTGCCCCCCAAAGCACGCCTGATCTCCCTGAGCCATTAGTACATGTGTTCAGTGATGGGAAAAACAGGAAAAGGAGCCATGGCCAGAAGCTTCCATTCTCTTTGAGCAGCAAGATTCCAGGATGCTTGCTTACATGGCTCCCAGGTTTAGCCAGTGGAGGTTCCCTTTGCCCAAGCCCACAGCTGTTTCTTACTCCTGATATGGTGAGGTCGCTGGGAAAGTGTGCTTGTTAGTCCCTTCCTTTTTGACTACATAAAATTCTCAGATCTGCTGAAAAATTCTGGCCCTCTGTATCCCCTTCCATCCATTGGTTCTCTTTCCATACTAGCTTCAGGCTTGAGACCCTTCAAATCCAAAGTCTCAGTTAACCTGGGAGTCTATCGGAGCCCCAGGGCCTGTGCATTTGGTTGGGTCCAAGGATCCATTGCAATTTTGTCTCAGAACTACATGGACATTGGCAGGGAAAAGGGACTGGAATATGGCAGCAGAGGCCAGGCCTGAGGTATTCAGAGTCACCTGGTCACATTGCTGTAGACAAGAGAATCAAAGTTAAAACAAGTGTCCAATTTGTTTCATTCTCAAGGGAATGGATGACATTGGCTCTCCTAGGGCCATTCTCCTGTGCTTGCTGAATTTCCAGCCTTCCCGTGGTTCACATTGGTGGTCTATGGAGCTGTCACTCACACAGCTAGCACTCAGTGGTCGGTGGCATTTTTCTGTTGTGTTCCTGCTCCTGGTGAGAACAGTCAGTGTCAGATATCGCCAAGGAATCTGCTGCCCCTTGTTGAGATTGCATGCTGTCTGGCTTCCCGGAGTATGTAGAGTTATCACTGGTCAGCGGGATCTACTCTTTGACTCACTCTGATACCTCTGCTCTAAAGACCAGAGGGCGAGGGTGGGCAGACTATTCTGCTGGTCCTGGTAAGGACTCTTTCAGAACATTCAGTGAATACTGACCGAAGGCCCAATTACAAACCCAGGAGTTTCCAGAGAGAGGAATTACCACCTTTCCCTGAATGACTACTGTCTCTAGTCCCTGGCCTGAAGGGCAGGAGAAATATATAAGGAGATCCATGGTCTCTCTCTTTCTGAAAGAATTATGGAAGGCTCTTGCTGACCAACTCACTGATAGAGCCCGTGGAGAATTCCCTTGGCCCAAACCCAGAGTGTTTTCCTAGACTGGAAGAAGTCAGCTTGTTGGGAGACTGGGCTAGTGGTTCCATTCTGAATATCATTGATTTGTTTGAGAGAGATAGATGGGGAGTGGGCATGACAACCTACACCCATAAGCTACACTGGGAGCACACTCTTTTTGGCATACACCATACACACACCACTCCTACACAAGGCACAAACATATACACTGGACTTACACGTCGCCCAGAAAACACACATAATACACAACACACATAACACTCCTACACGACACACACATGAACGCAAATGACCACCCCGTCACAAAACGCAGTGGCCAGATGCAACATACATCATTGGGCATCATATGTGCCACACCCAGGACTCTCACAGAACACACGTAGCACACGCCTATCAGCGAATCCTAGAAAACACTCCCCACGTTCACCACAAACACACACACAAACACACACTCACAATGCCCTGGAACACACACTATTCACGCCGCACACTTCCTCTAAACATACCCATCCAAACCCATCCACAGGAGACATACACACATTCCATTGACCTCAAGTCCAACACAGTCACACCCAAAACACCCTATACAAGCTACCCATATAGATCACCTGCTCGCAACATCCATAATACACACAAACAAAGAGGAGGCACACAGAGCCCAAAGCATTCCATAACCCACACCCACAACACACAGCACCCTACTACCTCATGGACGACACGTTCCCCTCACTTACACCTCTCAGATACATCCCATGCACCCGTCACACACAACACATATGGCACGTGCACACATTGACAAACACACACACACAAAGCTTACAGGCATGCACTCCACAAATATGAAATTCACAGCACACTTGCCACACATACTCAGGTAGATATCACCCATGACCACGCCACACCACAGGCACGACACACCCAGAAACCCCAAAATGGTACTCCAAGACCAAACATGCAACCACTCAGAAATTCCAGAAACGGGACACACAATACCGAGAACTCAGAGTCACACCACCGTGCAACGCCAACACAGGTAAGTTACTCACGGTAGGAAACACCATATACCACACTCACACATGACTGTGAATACCCATGAAAACCACACAGAGTACTCATAGTGCATACACTCCCGCTCACACACAGAAGAAGGGCAGCAGATGTAGGCAAAACCTCCCTCAGAGGCACATAACACCTCCAACACACGCCATCCCTACAGCAGAAACATACACCCCATACCGTTCAAACTATTCCCAACAGAAACAACACACACACACACACACACACACACACACAGAAACCACTTGTAGAACACACACCAAACCGATTCATACCACTCATCATTGACACCTTTTGTGCCTGTGCATCTCAAACCACAGAGACATGACACAGACAACATTTAGACCACACACACCTACCCACATCATTGTGACCACAAACACACCCCGTGATCCTTACTCATTATCCCTATTCCACACATAACACAGATTGCTATACAAACCTCTCATACAAACACAAATGCACCACCACACCACAGACACACTACACTCTCCTATGGACATCTCGTCACTTATTTCCCTCACACATACCCTTAAGGCAACAAAGAATTCACTACACATACAGCGCCCACACTCCCCATATACACTGTCTAAATGCTATAACTCTACCCTCACCCACAGCTCACATCACCACACATGGACCACAGGAAATGGTGTATTACTGTCAGACACACCAGACACCTACAAAGGCACACACTAAAACCATTCCAAAATCATCACACAGCCACACTTTCAACAATAAAAGGTACACTGCACAGACAGCATAAATCACATGCATCCATTACATATGCACTGATCATGTAACAACACACACCCATGTATGCCATAAATGCACAACATTTATACCACCCAGAAGCACACCATGCATACACAGCACAAACACCACACACACACACCATGATTCCATATGCACACAACCCAACTCCTACAAGCATAACCCAAGGAGACCATATTCAATAACCCCTGCCACACACACCATGCACTCACCACAGGTACATCAAACTCAGCACACAGAATCCACCCAAAACTACATGGCACACACACCAGGAAAGAATATACAAATAACCCACGCAAAACACATACCCCACTATCATAGTGCATGGATATCATACATACACACCACCTATTCCCCACCCATATGTGCTAGAGAAATATCCAAAAGCCACCCTCTGAAACTTAACTATATCACACACAAATGCCACGTGTGACACACAAAACACAAACCACATCCATGTGACCCATGAACTGCATGTACTCAACACACCTCTAGCCCAGAGATGCACACACCTATTCAACAGGCCCAGGGAAGCACACCTCAAGTCAGAACACGTGTCAGATTCATATCATACTGAAACAACACCAAGCACCCACACAGTGATACAAACACACACACACACACACACACACACACACACACAGCAACACCGAACCCTAATCATATAAAGAGCAACGAGGCTTTCACACACCGACAACAAAACACAAACACACACACGTACACACATTCCTGCTTAATTCCTGGTTGGTCGTTTTCACCCTGCTCATGCATATCCAAGTTGTCCCCTTCCATCAGGCTGATTGACATGCTTTCATTCAGAATAAAGGATTGTTCACACATGCACAGAATGCTGCATTGCATGGCATGCTCTGAAACAGCCCTTGCCTGGAAGAGTGCACCAAGTCCCATATAGAAACACTTGAGGCCCTCAAAGCACCCCTGCTCTCCATGAGCCACTCTTACATGTATTCAGTGATGAGAAGGAAAGGAAAAGGAGCAAGGGCCAGAAGCTTCCATTCTCTTTGAGCAGGAAGATTCCAGGCTGCTTGCTGACACGGCGCCCAGATGTAGCCAATGAAGGTTCCCTTTGCCAAGCCCACAGCTGTTTCTTACTCCTGATATGGTGATCTCGCTGGGAAAGTGAGCTTGCTAGTTCCTTCCTTTACTACTATATCACATTCTCATCCCTGCTGAAAAATTCTGGCCCCCTGTATCCCCTTCCATCCATTGGGTTCTCTTTCCATACTAGATTCAGGCGTGAGGCCCTTCGAATCCTAAGTCTCAGTTAGCCTGGGAGTCTGGCAGAGCCCCTGGGCCGGTGCATTGGGTTGGGCCCCAGGATCCATGGCAATTTTCTCTCACAACTACCCTGACGTTGGCAGGCATAGGGGACTGGAATATGGAAGCAGAGGCTGGGCCCAAAGTATTCAGAGACACCTGGTAACATTGCTGTATAAAAAGGGAAAAATGTTAAAACAAGTGTCCGATTTATTTCATTCCCAATGGATTGGAGTACATTGGCCTCCTAGGCCATTCTCCTAAGCTTGATGAATTTCCAATAATCCCGTAGTGCACATTTGTAGCCTACGGAGCTGTCACTGATACAGCCAGCACACAGTGGTCGGATGGCAATTTTCTCTTGTGGCCCTGTGCCTGGTGAGCAGAGTCAGTGTCAGATATCACCAAGGAATCTGCTGCCCCTTCTTAAGACTGCATGCTGCTTGGCTGCATGGAGTATGTACTGTTATGGCTGGCCAGCTGGATCTACTCTGTGACTCACTCTGATGTCTCTGTTCTGAAGAGCAGAGGGCGAGGGCGGGCAGACTATTCTGCCTGTCCTGGAAAGGGCTCTTTCAGAGCATTCAGTGAATATCGACAAAAGGTCCAGTTGCAAACCCAGCAGCTTCCAGAGAGAGGAATCACCAGCATTCCCTGAATGACTACTGTCTCTAGGACCTGGCCTGAAGGGCAGGAGAAATATCTAAGGCCACACATGGTCTCTCTTCTTCTAAAAGAAGAATGGAAGCCTCTTACCAACCAACTATCTTGTAGAGCCTGCAGAGATTTTCCTTCACCCAAATCCAGAGTGGTTTCGTAGACCGGACAAAGCCAACTCGTTGGAAGACTGCGCTAGTGGATCCATTCTGGGCATCGTTGATTGTTTGAGAGAGACGGATGGGGAACGGGCATGACTCGAGGGAGTGGTAGAGGGAGAGAATCTTCGTGTGGGCTCTCCACAGAGCATGCACCAGGACAAGGATGCTCCATCGCCCTACCAATGAGATCATGACATCAGTTGCAACCGAGAGTCAGATACTTAGCCCACCGAGCCAACCAGGAGCTCCTATTCTGCTCTCTTTTTTGAGAATGAGAGGATCCTGATGGATCATTCTGTGTCCATGTCAAAAAGCAATAGCCTCATATGAAAGAGAAGTTACCCACAGGCTTCTCAGGACTGTGATTATGTGGCACTGGGTGTCCCTTCCAAATTGGGTTTAAGAACACCTGGGACACCTGGAAAGTTCAGGTTTCTGAACGGGCTCAGTAGGAAACGGCTGTGTCCAATACAAGTGAGCAGATTGAATTGGATTTGGCCACATTCGTGGGCCCCAGGGTAAATAAACACTTTTCTCCTTTACTGGTTGATTTTTCAGCTTGTTTCTGTGCCTGTGTGGATCGCCATAATAGGCACTCCCCTAGACTTCCATATTTCCCACTCTGTCTTGGCTCACATTAAGGGGTCATGGAGCTCTCACTCAGACAATTGGCCTAGATTTTGAGGAATTCTCACTTTTTCTGTGTTCAGCCACCATAAGTGATGTCTGATATCCCCCCTCAAAACGATGGTCCTCCAAACCTGTGCAGGAGCTACAGCAGGTCCTGTGGGTAGTGCACCAACAATTCACCATACAATCACCAAAGACATCCCTCTCTCACTGCATATCACACAGACTGAGACACAGCCGCAAGGCCTCAACAACAGCCATAGACATGAATGCATTCCATCACACACCAACAGCACATACCACAGGTATGCACAATACACAACTCATAGCCTGCCGACCCTGCACCAATAGATCACATCCAAAGCACACAGACAACCTACACCCATAGGCTACACCATGAGATCACCCTGTTTTTGCAGTCACCATATGCACACCACTCCTGAACATGGCACACACATATACACTGGATTTACACGTCACACAGAAAACACACAGAATACACAGCACGGACAGCACACATACACCACACACACATGAATGCAAATGAAAACCCCGTCCCCAAATGCAGTGGCCAGATTCAACATGCACCATTGTGTGTCATATGTGCCACACCCAGGACTCTTGCAGAACACACATAGCACACACCTATCAGGGAATCCTAGAAAACACTACCCAAGTTCACAACAAACACACAAACACACATTCACAATGCATGGAACACAGACAATGCATGCCACAAACTTCCTCTACACAGACCCATCCAAAACTATCCACAGGAGACATACAGCATACACACATATTCGATCGACCTCAAGTCCAACACAGTAATACCCAAACACCCTATACAAGCAACACATAGAGATCAACCGGAATGGAACATCAATAATACACACAAACAGAGAGAAGGCACACAGAGACCAAAGCCTTCTGAAACTCACATGCACAACAGACAGCACCCTAGTAGTTCATGGATGACACGTTCCCTTCACCTACACCTCTCAGATACATTCAACACACCTGTCAGAAACAGCAAGTATGGCAAGTTCACAAATCCACAACACACACACACAAAGCCTACAGGCGTGCAGTCCAGAAATACGAAACTCAAAGCACACTTGCCACACACATAGAGGCAGATATCACTCATGACCACACCACACCACAGTATTGAAACACCCAGAAATCCCAAAACGGGACTACAAGACTAAACATGCATACCATTCAGAAACGCCAGAAACAGGACACACGACACCCAGAAGACATAGAGTCACACCAAACCTGCAGGACCAACAAGGGTAAGTAACCCAGAGATAGGACCCACATATATACCAACTCACACATAACTGAAAACCCATGAACACCACAGAAAATACTCATAGTACCCATAATCACGCACACACAAAACAGAAGGAGAGCAGATGTAGGCAACACCTCCCTCAGAGGCACACCACACCTCCAAAATATGCGATCCCTACAGCAGAAACACACATTCCATACCATCCAAACTATTCCCTGAAGAAACACCACAAACACCTATACTGAAGCCACTTGTAGAACACACACCCAACCTATTCATACCACTCATCATTGACACAATTTGCGCATGTGAATCTCAAATGAAAGAGACATGACCCAAACAATATATAGACCACACACAGCTAACCACATCGTCCCGACCACATAAACCACCCTGTGCTCCATACCCACTATCCCTATTCCAAAAATAACACAGATCTCCAATGAACACCACCCACACAAACGCAAACGCACCACCGCACCACAGACACACTACACTCCACTATGGATAATCTCGTCACCTATTCCCCTCACACCCATCCGTGAGGCAACAAACAATTCACTACACATACAGCACCCACATTCCCCATATACACTGCCTACATGCCATAACCCTATCCCACACCCACAGTTCACATCACCACACATGGAACACAGGAGATCCGCGCATTACTCTCTGACACAGCAGACATCTAAAAACGCGCACATTGAAACCATTCCCAAACCAACACACACAGCCATACTTTCAACAATACAATATACACTACACAGACAGCATAAATCACATGCATACATTATATATGCACTGGTCACGTAATAACACACAACCCATGTATGCCAGAAACGCACAACGCTTATCCCAACCAGAAGCACACCATGCATACAAAGCACAAACACCACACACACAAACCGCGATTCCATTGCACACCACCCACCTCCCACAAGCTTACCCCAAAGAGACCATATTCAATAGCACACCGCCACACACACCATACACACACCACAGGTACACCAAACTCAGCACACAGCGTCCACCCAAAACTACACCACACACACACCAGAAGTGAAGATACAAACAACCCATGCACAACAAAAAACCCACTAACAC
>RCUC01159021.1:0-127875 GCA_003697995.1 Taxidea taxus jeffersonii
TCTGCCTCTCCCACTCATTCTCTCTCTAAAATAAATAGTCTCTAAAAAAAATTAATTCAGGTTTATAAAAAAGATCCTAATGATGGCTGCATGGTGTTCACCCTTGACACATGTGTACTATTTTGAGGGTTTTCCAGTCTTATTTGGCCAGTGGCTGCTCAGGAATGTCCTCATTAAAGAAGCCACAAGCCTCGCCCTCATTCCTGGTCCTTACCTCCACGACTTCCCAGGATCAGAGGGCTAAAATAGAAAACCTTTGGTTAAATAGAAATTAACCACCCAAAAGAGCCCAAGTTGTTGGAATTCATTTCTATATTTGAATCTGCTGGGAACTTATTTCACCAGTTCAATACACTCATCCCACAAATGTTCACTGTGTTCTCACCAGGCATGGGGCTGGGTGCCGCGGGTCAAGCAGCGAAAAAAGAAAGAAGACATCCTGGTCTGCATAGACTGCGCTCTGAGAAGAGAGGGGACGCACAGAATGAAGAAGTCGAGATTCAGAGCTTGCTGCTTTGCCAAGCTCTCTGTCTCTTCTCGCCTGCTGGTGGCCCACTGCCCCAGCTCCAGCTTAAGTCACCGAGGCCCCATCGGACTCCAGGTCAAGCTCTGCTGCGGCCCTGAGGCAGCCTTGCTCAGACCTGGTAGAGCCGACTGGCAGGGCTCTGGCGTGCTAAAGATCTAGGAGTAAAACTCAGACCCATGTCATAGGCTTGGCCCCAGAAACCAGGTTAGTACCATGTTCTAGGCCCTCAAAAAAAAATAATAATAATAAATTTTTTAAAATACCCTCATGGGAGAATTCAAAGCATTTGGTTTCAGACATAGCGTAGCTGAGGTGCATAGGGAAGTGAGGGTCTAGATGTCAGGTGAGCTGGGAGACCCCCAGTTCTAAAGATGAGGCCCTGGCAAGGAGATGGCAGGACCACCCACATGGAGGTCTTTCTTGAAACCCAGAGATGACATCAACCAGGGAAATGATGCAGAGAAAGAGAAGAAAAGGACCAAAGATGTTCAGAGGAAGAGGACTTTGAAGCTAGCGAAGGAGGAAGGCACCCAGAGCTCAGATGCGACACACAACCTGACGCATCCACAGACGCCACGGGGGAAAGCTCAGGGGACAGAGGGAAAGTGGAGAGCACCAGGTTAGGGGGGGGTAGAAATGGGCCCACAGGGTTTGGCAACTTGCACATTTCTAATGACTCTGAGAGAGATTCCCATAGCAGGACGGGAGTTTCACTCCAAGAGAAGAGACGACAAGGTATTAGGTCAAGAATACGAGTGTACAAGTCAACTTGATGAGTTTGGGGTGAGAAGAAGGGGTTGCAGGCATGGGAGAAGATGGGATGATCAAGAGTATAAGCAGGCTTTCAGGCTGAGACCTTGAACAAGAGGGAAGATCTGCTGAGAAGGATGTCCCACACAAGGCAGCAGTTGTCTGTAAGGGCACAGATGCTTTCAGCTCTAAGTCACAAATGTCCCATGAAAGTGGCTTAAACAAGAGAGCCTTACTTATCACATGTAAAGTACCAAGTGCCGGCTACATGATTTCTGACAGAAGTGCTAGAACAAGAAGTAGTTTCCGTGCAATCAAGATCCAAGTGACACCAAACGTCCACAGTTGGCATGGGAACCGGAAAGCTCGAGGGACTCAATTTTCAAAATTTGTTTTACAACTGTTTCTGCATTGTGTGTGAGTGTGAGTGCTAATTGTGATGCTTAGCCCAATGCAAGCACAAAAACATATTTCTTAATGAGTTTCCTAATACTTTCTTCACTGAATCATCAGTGCTTATGTTCTTGGACATTAAATAATTGCATGTCAATCATTTTTCCATGCAAGTGTAACCTATAAATGTTGCTCAGTGATACCTTCGTTGCCAAGGGGCCCATTTTTCATGTGCAGGGGCATCAGAAGAGCTAAACTGAGGTCCCACATGAATCTGCATTATCCCCCTCCCTGGGGAGCCCCATCCCTGCTAAAGGATGTGATTCCAACATGTGGGGTCAATAGCACTTTGCTTAAAGTGATGAACCACTCTCATTAAATAAGGGCTGGTCACCTTCATGTGACTATTAATTTTGCCCTGTGCCTATCGACCATAGATTTTATTGATTACTAATTTCAGTTAAAATAGTTCTCAAGCACCACAGATTCTGCTCCCTCCACCAATGCTGAGGGACAGAATAGGAGCCAGTATGTGGAAGGCATGGGATGGGGAAAGACTTCTAACAATCAGAAGGACCACAGAATGGGACCAGTGATCTCTAGAGGAAGTGATACTTTATCACTAGATTTGTTTACACATTTTAATGTCCTCCTAGTTTGTCCTAGTGCCCTCAGAGCCAAGGCAATGTAGGGACTTGGGAGTGATGCTGGCCTCCCATGAAAAGCTCATCTTCCTACTTGGCTTCAAGGAGCCTCCATCACTGGCAACCCTAGTCTACCTGATGCCAGTGGACTCAGCCGACCAATATGTGACATCCAAACTCCACATTCTCCTGATTCTGCACACAAGGGTTGCAAAACCCAGAGCCCTGACCCTCCTATGGCCCTGTCAACCATTTCTCACTGTCCCCTACCCAACTGAGAACTACCATCTAGACACTAGACAACAGAGTCACCTCTTTTTAAAGCTCCCCTGGAGATTCTGATGAACATACAAGTTCAGACGGCTTGTTCTCAGGATGAATGATAAACCCTACAGGTATCTTTGCTTTCCTTGGTGACTTGGGATCTACCTGGGGATTCAGTTACCTATCTTAAGACTCTGCTTTCTTCAACTTCTGGCAGCACTAAATGGTTTGCAATTCCCTGTGGGTACCTGGTGTCCAGAGAGGGAGAAATCTGAACCTTGGCTTTGGACATGGGAGATGCTGGGACAAAAGAGACTCCCAACTTGTTTTCATGTGAATCCTTGGTATATGAAGAAATAGGGGAACTCAGCAGAGCTCAGTCTGCCCTCCTGGGTCTTCTGTGTCCAGTTAACAAAACTGTGTCACTCTGTGGCCTCCTGCTTCCTTCGTTTGTGTGTATGCTATGCATATACCTTACTGGGGAAGGGGTGGCTACCGGCCTAGGCCTTCCCCAGGCATTCTTCAGTTCCCTAATCATAAACCGTTTTTGTGTCTGCCTCCCACCGGATGCTGAGAGCTATTCAAGCGCTGGCCCATGTTCGTTTTCTGTTTTTCCAGTTCTCAGTACAGTACCTGGCAAAAAAGACATGCTCAAAGAATTACTTATTCATAAGAAATTAATATATGAGGAATGTAACTTTCCAGAGGCTGTGTGGGATGGTGGCAGGACAAGGGAGATTTTTTTTCAGTTCCCATGACAAATATGAGAAATAGGGGCTTTACTTTCCATTACATAAATTCGTGAACTCAGAGGAAAGGAATTTACTCCAGACACAACCTGGCAAAGAGAGGCTTCATCCCAGGACTCAGAGTACTCTCTCTAGTTTGCCTCCTTCCTTTCCAGGTGCTATTTGACTCAAATCCATACCGACACATTCAAGGCCACACTACTGGGTGTAACCGTGACAATGAATACTTTCAATTCTCAGAATCAGCTGTATAACTTCCCAGACTTCATTAAAGAAGTGTGCTAGAGATATCTGTTGACTAATGGGCCATCTAAGTGTTTCCTGACTTCAGGCCCAGGGTCCAAGAGGTCTCTTTGTCCAGACAACTGGGTAACTACATTACCCTCCACATTAGAGCACACCTTGGGAATGTCACCAGTATAAGATATCATTAGCACCATCAACCAAGCCTTGAATGAATTCTGTTGGGGGTCTCTAGAGCCCCCCCCCCACAATATTGTGTGAACCTGGGGCCCTTTCTCCTACCATTCCCACACCTGCCTTTTTTGTTCAACCTACACTCAACCCTAGCTCTTCCCAAACCAGATCAGAGAGCACAATACAAAGGCAAGGGTCACAGGCTGAGTTGCCCAGGAATAAAGCACAGAGATGTTGAGCATTCCAGATATCTATTAAGAGTGCCCTTCAGATCCAGACTGGGGGAACGGAAGGGAACAGAGGTCAGTAGCACAGAGAGAAGTTCAATTGTACTGCAGACCCAATGGCAGATTTGGCCAACTCCCCAGAAAGCTCTGGAATTAGAATTAACCCTTCAGCATTGTTCCTAGTTGAGCAAAAATACTTCATACTCCCATGTTGACTATTTAATATTAGATCAGCCACCCCAAGGAGGGGAGTGATCGTAGGTGGCTGGCTTTCTGCAATCCTGAAAGAGGCTGACCGATGTTGAGGTTGTCTGCAAGAGTCCTGTAGCAGCCGGGGCAGTAAGTCCCTCATGGAAAGGGACTTCAGAAGCATATCACAGTGTCTACCATAGCATAGTGAAGAGTGAGTTTATCTCCCCCAGTGTGAAGAACCAGCACATGCTTCACACCCACAACTCAGAGCAACCAGCACACGAGCTGGCCATGTACCGTGGATTCTGAGAAGGGACCTTGCCTTCCAAGAGCCCCTCCTAATCCCTGTCTTCCTGGGCCAACTCTTCCAGTGGGGTGCTGCCCACATTTCCCTGTCCAGCTCTTCTAGCTCTCAGCTGAGACTAGAGTTGAGTCCCGAATCCTCATCTGCTTTTAGGGGGCCATAATCCCTCGTCAGTCCCTTCTCAGCAGGTTTATTGTGTTTCCATTCTGCCATAGATGGATGAAAGACAGGGAGCCATGTCTCTCCCAGCTGCCATTGACTTCCATCTACTCCTTGTATCCAACATTTCTACTGCCAATCCTGGTCACATAACAAGGCCTGCTTGGCCCCGAACAGAGCTCCTTCCATCACACTGACAAGAAGCCCCTGAGCACCTGTGGTTGCGGCAGGGCCAGGCTCCCAGTGCCCACTGCTGACCACATCCCATTGTCCACAGGACAGGAGTTCATTTTGGTAACAAACAACTTCATGATGAATGTGACTGAAGATGAAGTTGCACGAGAGTCTGAAGGGGCTTTCAGGGACCAGCCTTTGAAGTTAAGAAGGAGTTACATGTATAATACCACTCAGGCCAAGGACATTAATTAGTGACTGAGAGAAATGGGAAAGGTGCACAAGAGCAAACCTGTCAGTGTCTGTCACTTCTTAGCCATTCTCCCATTCTGTCAGGAAGGGTTAAGAGTACCTATCTTGGGCTACTCTCATACTGGTTTCTGGGGACATGAGGGTCAAGAGGCTCGAATGAAAGACTTGGATATTCTTTCCCCCATGTTTCCACTTAACCTCATAAAGGCTACTTTTCCATCTTTTCTTTCGTAGGAAAATGCCTTAGAGGGAACTCTGGTCCTCACTCTACCCACTGACTCTCCCCTTCCTGTGCAAGGAGGATAGCTAATCCAATCAGCCCGCTGAGATTCAATGAGCTATATTTTCCTAGTGGGCAGGGATCCTGGCCCAGAGACACACAACTCTTCTTTCATTCACTCTTGCCATCCGCTTTGCCATATGTTCCCCATTCTCCTCCTTCCTGCTCTGCTGTTGCGAAGCCAGCAGAGCAGGACCCCTCTCGGGAGATAAACACACCATTTCCCTTCCCTCTTTCTCTCTCTCCTCTACTCCACTATTAACTTTTATGGTTGATGCAGGCAGGCCAATGGTTCTATTTCACAAGATTGAAAAATTTCAGTCTACAAGTTATACTATTTTTCTTGTGATTTGCTCAAGTTTGCAGATCCTCAAGTTTAAATATAGGGTTGCTATTAGGAGATGTCACTTGGCCCCAGGTCTAAGCCACAAGCCCCTACACAGTTGACTAGAGTCTCTAGGTGTGATGACTTCTGAGTGTTGTACAACCACTACTAAAGTAGATAAAGGAATCCCCACATAGTAACCAGTTCTTTGTGTATATATTCTTTAATGGTCAACTTTGAATGGGAAGAAGAATGAAGTGCTTCTTTTGCTCCAAATCCCTAAGAAGACATAGTCTCTACTGTCCTGGAGTTGACTGTGTAGCGGCTGAAAAAGAAATATTATAAAAATACAGTAAAAATATACCTTAACCCAGCCTAAGGGACTCACCAGTAAAGGTCCTGGAAGCAATAAATGCAGAATAGAGACTTTAGTGATGAATAAGGTAAATAAAGGTCATGCAGCAGGAGGGAATATAGTTCAGTCAGAAGAAAGTGCATTAGCAAACGTTCAGGGTCCAGCTGGGGCATAATGTGGGCCAAGAGCCACAGGTAGCTAGGGCTGCTGTATAACAGCTTGCTTCCAGTCAGATTGAGCTCACGAGACCCTTGCAGGGGGTAAGGAGAAAGAGCGTATTTTATTCTCTGATTCATCTCTCCATCCCTAAGGATGTACCAAAGCATTAAACCCATCTTGATTGGTTCTCATATCTGGGAAAACAGACCAGACTTGAGCTTCCTTCAGTGCTCTGGGCAAGAGTAAATACCAGTCAAGCCAGGACAACACATTCTATACATTGGAATGGCTTTGAGCTACCTGGCTTCCAGGAGAAGCTTTGGGTGAAGATAATTACTTTCCCTTTTAACTGCTCTCCACTCTGTCTAACTGGTCTACCTGCATCAGTCTGACCCTCATTACTTTAGCCTTCAAAGAACCCATACTACAAATCATACCACCTCTAAATGTAAAGCCTCAATAGCTCCCCAGTGCTTTCTGGATAAAGTCTAATTTACTTATTATGATGTCACAGGTTGCATTCCTCAAGAAGTAGACCCTGAGACAAAGGTTAGCATACAGGAATATATTAAGGAGCAGTCTTGGAATCCATCTATGTGGAAGGGAAGGGATGGGAAGGGAGAACTGAAAAGACGCTGGAATGCAGTAACTCAGTCAACCTCAAGTGAAGCTCTGAAGCCAGATGGCCTTTCGAAGTCAAACCAAGTTGGGCAAAGGGACTAAGCCTTAGCAGACACATGTTAGCAAGTCTTGGATGCAGACTACCCTGGGGAAAGCAGGCATGACTTTGGACAAGGCAACTTGATCCAAGGCAAATTCCTGGAAGAAGCCCACAGGTGAGGGCTGCCAGACTGCAGCATTCCCAGCAACTGGAGGAATATGTCTCACAGCATCTAGTACATGTGGTATCCAATGATTTTTATGGTTTTTCATGACCTACTATATTACTTTTCCAGGACTACCATAACAAAACACCATAGGCTGATGTCCTAAACAAGAGAAATGTGTTTTCTCACATTTCTGGGGGCTTGGGAATCTGAGATCGAGTTGTCAGAAGGATTAGTGTCCTCTGAGGCCCCTCATTTTGGATTGTAGATGGTCATCTTCTCCCTGTATCCTCGCATGGTCTTCCCTGTGGCCTAACCTCCTCTTACAGGGACAGTAGTCACAGGGGATTTAGGGCCTACCTTAATGACCTTATTTCAACTTTGTTACCTCTTCAAAAATAACTTTTCTTCAAATACACTCATAGTCTGAAGTACTGGGAGTTACAACTTTGACATGAATTTTGAGGAGGCACAATTCAGCTTTAATATCTACCTACTTTTTGTCATTCCCACTATCAGCCATTCCCCCAACCATCTCTAGTCAAAGCACATCTAACAGCTGATTCTTTTTTTTCCAGAATTTTATTTGTTTACTTTTAAACAAGCTAAATTACTAAGGGGTGCAACATCCCACAGTTTCTGTGTCCAATGGCCTTGGCAGGAAGGTTGCTTCAGAATTTGACACAAACCATGCTACTGTTCATGGAAGCAAGTTACTTTTTCCTGGATTACTTGGACTTCAGTTTGCTGCCAGGAGTCACTTTTTTTGTACATGGAAACATATGCCTTGCCTACATAAAATTCAGTTTCATCTCAGGCATAAACACTTTTATTTTTGAGAAAAACTTTATGTTCCTCTGGCTTAGAAGACCTTACTTATAACTAAACAATGGCCTTGGGCCATAGCCTTCAAGATATAATTGGAATTTTAGGAGTCATGATCCCAGCAGGTCTCCATCAGCTCCAAGATGGGGGGCGGGGAAAGCTACTGGCTGATTCTAGAACATGCCATGCTGGTCTACACCTCTATGCCTTGCCAGAAGTGCCTTCCCTACTTTGACCATGAATACCTTTGTTGTCTCCTTCAAGAGTCAGCTAATGTGTCCACCCCTCTCTGAAGCGTTCATCAGTGACCTTCCTCATGAGGATATTTTCTCTCCTGCCCCAGGATAAGAGACAGTTGTCTCAGGACTTCTAGTGTGTGTGTGTGTGTGTGTGTGTGTGTGTGTGTGTGTGTGTGTAGCAGGCACCTGTAAATGTGTGTTGAGTGTTTGGTTGATAGTTGGTGTGCTGAGTGATTTCTCAAGGGTTCTATCATGATTGTGGCTTGTATTTTCTCAGAAGATGAGACATCAGCACAGGCATATAGGATGATGGAAGAAGGGTCAGAGAAAAGCAACGTTGCTGACTTTGAAGCTGGGGGAAGGGGACCATGAGCTGAGGAACATGAATGGTCTCTAAAAGCTGGGAAAAACAGGATAAAGGATTCTCCAGTAGAGTCTCCAGAAAGGAATGAGGCCCTGCTGATTTGAGCCCAGTGAGACTTTTCACTTCCTGAACTATAAGAAAATAAATGTGTTGTTTTAAGCCACTCAGTTTGTAGTAATTTGTTACAGCAATAGAACACTTGCACACCAGTCCAAAAGACCTCTTTCTATTCCCGCCCTCATGCTCTAGACCTACTTCATCTACGCCAGAAAGGGCATCCTAGGTTACCAACACTGGGGTATTTTCCTGATTCAACCATCTGGGCTTCTGAAGACTCAGGAGAGCTCCATATTAATGCAGTTGGTGAATTTTCATGAAGGTGTGTTCTGTATGGACACCGTGGTAGGAGCTATGTGATTACACGGGGTCAAAGAGGCGCCAGCTTGCTCGCAAACTACAGGACAGATGAGGTTATGTGCGCGGTGACCATAAGCAGGTCAAACAGAGGAACAGAGGGTGGGGCTAGCTCTGAGTAAGGTTTAGAAGGTAGGTCATCCTGACAGGACAAATGGCATGAACCATCCCCACAGTAGCACTCTGCCCTCTCTACACTCTAAGGTGTATTTTTACAAAAATTAGCATTCAAGTTGACAATAAATCTTGAGACCGCAGCACAAAAACACTGGAATACAGATTACAGATGGGAAAAAGCAGGGGAACACCGTCAGAGAGAGAGAGATTGAGGACACAGTCCGGACTCTGAAGAACCCATCACACGTTAGGGAGCCATGACAGGTTCTTGAGGAGCAGCTACAGTGAAGCTGGGGTGTGCAGGGTGAGGGTTGGGGGTGGGGCACAGACAAAGGAGAAGGGGAACCTGGAGCAATTATCACGTTCAGCTCTGAAGCCAGATCATTGACTTTTCCTACCATTACCAACACAGTGAGTCTGACAGATCTGAAGTTGTTTTTTTTTTTAATTACCATTGACAATAGTGTGAACTTCGTTCACTTAATCTCCATTAAAGTCATTGAGGATGATGCATTGACTTTTTAAACAACTAAAAAAAGGAAAAAACCCTGAAAACAGATTCACAAAACTTCCCTATCAGAAGCTCATCATGCCAGACCAACAAATACCACTGTTAAAGGTAAATACTGAGGGCATAAACACGGAGCCATTTTTACTCCCATTCTCTATTAATTGCCCGACATATTAATGATATTTTAATAAACCATCTATGACATTCTTTCAGCCTAGTCTCCAAAGGTAGGTGCTGGTCTATAAATAAAGGATAATAATAAATGAAACTGTAACTAATCTCCATCTAGCTTTTTGCATTTTTCATGGCATTTTCACATGCATTATGCCGCGTGGAGTTGGTCTGATAGACACTTAGAAAGGGTAAAAGCCAGGAGCCCACCCCAGGCAGCAAAACTCAAAACCCTTTGCTCTTTCCAAAGAATCACAGTGTATCGAATGTTAGAACAAATGGCATGACATGTGTGAGAAGAGATAGGACGTGAAGCCAGATGATAACACATCCCAGCTGAAACACCAGGCAAAGCTAAGGCAGAACCCTGATTTCCCCCAAATCCAAAGCAAGAATGAGCCCCAGACCCGAAATCCTTATTCCATGTCTAGAAGCGCTGAAACAGAGGTTTCCAGGCAGAGAACAGGCCTGGATTACCCAGGAAATGTACCTCATTTAAAGAGTGCAATTTCAGTGTCCTAAGTTGTAAGATATCACCCACTCTTTCCCACCTGGTTCAATCTGGGCTCCAAGGACTGTTGTACAAACACTGAGCCAAGCAGATGCCACCGTGTCCCCTGACCGGCCTCATTCCAGACCAGGAAACTGGGGAAGGAGGGAGGCTAGAGCTCTGCTGATAGGAAATTTAAAAATGAGCCCTGGAATGAGCTCTTTGAAACTCTCTTCTTTTTCCACTTAGTGTCCATACCTAACAGCTGGGTTAAGTGGACTCATGGTCACCCACAGCTGCAATGACCTTTGTCATCAACATGAATAGAGTACCCACCATACAGATACACGCACGCATGCACGCATTCCCTATACAACCAGCACATCTGTTCATCTGGGGGAATGGCATTTCTCTGTCACTTAAAAAAATATATGAGATTTGAGGGAGGAGGAATCAATAAATTTGGATGAAGCTATATGCCAGGCACTGCACTGGGCTCCCCACAAGTTTCTTACTGATTTCTCATAAACACTGTGCCAAGTTGATACAAAAGCCCCATTGTACAGAAAAATAGACTGAAGATCGAAGAGTGTAATACATTTTCCCAAGGTCACAGAATGCCCCTATCATTGACAGGTTAAAAACGGCTCTTTTGTGAAATCCCAAATATGTTATGATGTGCCACCTGCCTACACAGGTAGCACATGGCTAGCACTAAATCCAAGCCCACCTTTCTCCAAAACCCATATTCTTGTATTTGTTGAAGAATCCAGTAAACGGGAGCCAAATAAACAGGTGAATAGGATAGTTCTACCACACCACACTACCCTGTTTGTGATGGGATAAGCCCTGAGGAAAAAGGATTTAAATTAGAATGAGATAAGAACAACAATAACCAACTGGGATAAATGGACAAGCTTGGCGAACAACCAGAGTCTTCGCAACAACACTCCCCTGGATCCAGACTGCCCTAGGAGGGTTATTCCGAGGGAAGCAACCACATAATTTAAAGTGCATCTGGTGCACTGACCTTCCTTAGAAAACATGGCCCCAGGGAGACTGTACATCTTGTCTGGCTGAGGAATGTGGAGAAGAGCGCAGAAGCTTCCCACTCTCCCCAGTCAATGCATAGCCCCGCACGACAGCACTTTTTCTTGGGTGACTCTCCTCCTGAGACCATAGCAGTGACAATTCAAGGCTGATCCCTCCCATGCTCTACTTCCTACCACTGAAGGCTGGAATGGGACTTGGATCCAATGCCAAGGTCAGCAGCCTCCAGTAACCAGACACAGAGCCAGAGCCTCAGGAACCTGAGCATCCAGCACAAGGTGAAAGATGGGCCCAGGAGGAAGCCAACCAGCCTTTGAAGAAGCACAGAGCTGACTTGACCCATGTGGGGTGTGGGTGGTGGAGCCCAAGGGCTGGTGGATTCTATCATTTTAATATAGCTCAACATCTCATGGAAGACGCAGTCCCTGTTGTATTATCTTCCTCTCCACTCCAACCACTGGCATTATCCTGGCGGACATTAACCTGTAGAGTGGACTCAGCCAACTGCTGTCAGGGTATCATGAGAAGTGGTTGAGAATGAAAAAGACTCCCTACCTTCACATTGCAGCCTGAGATGATGACTCACTGGTGACTCCTTCATCAACCTTTCTTCCCTCTCTGCCTCGGTTTCTTATCTGTAAAACAAGGATTGACATGAGATTTGATGCCCAAATCCATTTAAGTGCTTAGCATTGTGCTTGGCATAATGTTCATGACCATTTTCACCTCCCAATCAGCAGCCACACCCTGGATGTGATGGTCACTCAGAACGTTTCTGGCTCTGAAATATTAAAATCTAACATCTAAACACAGCCTAGGTCTTCTCAGCCCCCTTAATCTTGTCACCTTTTGTCTGACCTCACCATGATCCCCATCCTGAGTTGTCCTCTACGCACAACCGCTCTGTGTTCCATCCCTTTCTTCATCCCACAGCTCTAACCTTGCATTTTATTTTCTCCTGCTCCTTGCCCTATAGCTCCCTGGCCACTCTTCCTGTACCTAGAATCACAGGGCAAACCAATCGTCTGCTCCTGTTGCTGCCCTACTGGTTTCTACTCTATACCAGAGTTAATGACCCAGTGATGCCCTATCTTGGGCCCTACCTCAGTGGTAGCATTAACATCCCTTGGCCCTCTGGTAGCTCACCTCCATTGCTGTGCATTAACCAGCTACACTCTCTAGAGACCCTAACCCCACTTCCACTTTGCCCCCCAGTCTCATGCTTCCTACTTCAAAATGGTAAGAGAGGGATTACATGTAAAGTCTCTCAATGTTTTGTTTCATTATCCACAAATCAGACCCCCCCCACATCTCTTCTTACCACATCCTCTTCCTCCGAGAAAGATGAGTTTGCTTCTGCTTTCCTCTGTACCATGCATCACTCAGGAGTCTTGCCCATCAGTTACCACTTCTGTATTTGGTCCTGCCAGGCTTCCCCTCACCCAAGACCTCTTGCTCTCAGTGTACAAATATGCTCAGACTTCCCATACCTCAAAAGCAAAAGAAAAATCTCTCTCCACCCTCTACCTCCCTCCAACTCTCTCACACAGACAAACTCCTTCAAGGCATTGTCTACACTTTCCCTCTTTGCTCCCTCACCTTCCACTGGCTGTGCAATCGAGCTTCCTGTGAGATTATTCTAAGAAGGCCAATAACAAACATGGAGCTGTGCTTGGCTCCTCTTCCTCACTTCTCCCATCTAAGAATCTAAGTTCCACCAACTCTGATGCTCCCTGCATAATAGCTTTTAATGCTGTCCCATCTTCCCATTCAACTATCATTGATGTGACCCGGCCTTCCAAACTCACCCAAAGACATTTAAATCACAGCCCTCCCTGATCTGGCCTCTACTCCATGCCAAAGAGGGAAAATAGGAATGTTTCTCTTGTTCCTCAGCATTCTAAAGTGGTTCCCACTGCATTTCAGGGCAAATCTGCTCTCCTCTGCATGATGCATGAGGAAGGTTCCTGAAGATCTGGTTGCAGTGAGCGTAGCCATCATAAGGGCTAACTGAAGTACGGTGACTGAGGATCCAAGTGTCTGTGAGTTCCCCTCAGTCAGGGTACATATCCATTTCTCTCTTTTGTAAAATGCTTTGAGGAGGAGATTAAAAGTTCTTCAAAACTTTCAGAGGAAGCTAATCAAACCCTGGCATGTTCATTCCCACCACCAACCCTCAAATTCCAGCACCCTGACCTCCATCTGTGGGGCAGTCATTGCTATGCTCTTTGCCATATGAGGACCCTGATACTCCAAAATGAAAGAGGACTTTTCTTAGTTCCTATTTCCAGTGTTCATAGCAGAGTTGGGATCCAAACCTGGTCTCCTGCCACTGTGGTGTGGGGTGTCTGCCCACAGACATCGTGAATCCAGTACGAGAAGCTGGTTGCTGGGCCACATGTGTGTTAGCACAAAGGCTGTGATAGATAAGAAGACCTGGAGGCCACAGGCAACCACACAGAACAGATGAGAAGGAGAAGGGAAAGGAAGAGTGAGGACTCTAAGGAGAGGAGTAGGGACAGGACACAAGCAGCCACAGGAGCCCAGGATGAAGGCGCAAGCAAGGCATGCTAAGCTTCAAGCTTGGCCCCACAGGAGACCCATTCAGGACACTGAGCACTGTATTCCCTGTTCTAACACAAGAAGCACTGAGTGCTCTCCTCTGAGTCAGACAGTTTTCTTACCAGAACCTTCAGTCCAGCCCTAGAACACTAAGCAGATGGCAGTCAGATCACCACTCTGCTGTCTGATTTTTTTTTTCCTCCCACCAGTTTTCAGGTGAGCCAGTAAACAAACAATTCTGCACGGCTCCAGGCCTCTGGTGGCGCAGCCAGCTCCATGCTATTGATGGCTCTTGCCATCCAAGTCAAATGCACAGCGCCCCTGGCATGGTTGACAACCCCTGCACATGAGCATAGATCTGCCTCCCTAGCATGTGTGCACACATACACACACACACATACTCACACACTTTGAGCAGCAAGCTTTCCCCTAACCAAGGTCTCAGAGTTAGTGAAGAACCAGCTTCTCTACCCAGTCACTTAACCTTGAACCAAGAAGTTGTCTTCCGGGGCACCTGGGTGGCTCAGTGGGTTAAAGCCTCTGCCTTCGGCTCAGGTCATGATCCCGGGGTCCTGGGATCGAACCCCGCATTGGGCTCCCTGCTCGGCGGGGAGCCTGCTTCCCCTTCTCTCTCTCTGCCTGCCTCTCTGCCTACTTGTAATCTCTGTCTGTCAAATAAATAAATAAAATCGATTAAAAAAAAAAAAAAGAAGTTGTCTTCCATCCTGCTTTCCAGGCAGCTGATAGAGCCAAATCCATCTAATTTCCATGAGATTTCTCCCTCTTCCTGGGCTACACCCACTCCCCATCCCGGCCCAAAACCTCTTCATCCCACACCTAGGTTATATCTCCCTGATCCCTATGTACGCTTCCATATAACCTCTCCAAGCAAAATAAAAACACATAGCTCCTCTGCTAAACTTCCTTCAGCTCCTGTCCATAATAAATTTTGAGCTCCCCATTGTCCACAACAGTGAATCCCAACCCTTCAGCTTGCCAATCACTGAAAACCAATCATCCATTAATTCGTCTACTCAACAAATACATTTTCAGTATCTACTCCATGCTAGGCACAGTTCTAGGTACTTGGGATAAAACCAATACAAAGACCCCTGCCTTCACTAATAAGTATGTAAATTACACAGCATGTTAGAAGGTGGTAAATATTATAGAAAAAGGAAGAGGGAGGACAGAGAAAGGACATCTGGAGTGCTGGGAGTGGGGTGGTTGGAATTATCCTGAGAAAATAACACTGGAGCAAACACTTGAAGGAAGTGGTGTTGTGAGTCTTGAGGATATCCAGGAAAGACCCATCCCATGCAGTGGGAGGAGCTGGTGCAAAGGTCCTGAGGTGGGAACATACCTGGTTCTTTGGAAACAACAGGGAGACCAGTGTGGATAAAAGAAATTAAGCAAGAGGGAGAGGAGTGGGTGATGCCATCAGAGAGGGTAAGGGGGCGAGATTGTGCTCCTCTCTCACTCCCTACCCTGCACCTCATGAGTCTTCTCCCTAATACTTGTCACTGTTGCTGTTCCCCAGCAGATTGGGTGTCCTCAAGCCTCAACACCTGTGCCTATGTTCTGACGCCATGCTTGAATGACCACCAACCCTCCTGCCCCCCACAGAGCCCTGGCCATCCCTCTTCCTCTGCTCCAATCTTCCATGGCCATAAAGCTATGACGACACTAAACACGCTGAGATGCAATCACCCAGCTACTGGTCTAGACCACCCCCTGGACTGAGCTCCCTCAGGAAACGAACGCCATCATCTCCTTCCTCTCTTTTTCCCTAAGAGGCACCACACAACTGGTTACACGGAGGATGGATAAAAAGAGACTGGGCAGTAAACAGGAGAGAGGTAAGTTAGGAAGTAATGCTTTGCCTGACAAATGATATTATCTTGGCCAAATACACACTTCAGGTCTTCGAAACTCAGTTTCCCTGTCTGTAAAAGGAATGTAATGATCTGGACTCCACCTACCTTCCAGAGTTATTCTACGGGTAGAAAGAATAGATATGGAGGGAGGGTAAGCAAGTGCAGAAGGTTATCATTGTTGTTCCACTGTTGCTACCTAGTAAGTCCTTTGTGTTGATAAAAAGATGCGTCTGGTTCCAATCATGTCACAGTTATGGGCCCTTGATTCCACAGAGAGACTGATGGACTCAGGGTAAAAATTATCCTGTGTCACGTGGGATCTCTGTGCAAAATGGAACATGGGGAGCTGAGTCTGGGGAGAAGAGCCCCTGGGAGATGAATTGGGAGGGTCCTTCGATTGATCCATTCACACTCTGTTCAGTGGGTCCAGCAGGCACCGACTATCTGAGCCACGCCTGCTGTGGGAATGCCAGCTGCCTCTCCCCCAGCCCATCACCACCCCCACAAATTGTCAAAAAGGCGCCGTGATAGATAGAGCTCCCACATGCCACAAGGTAAGTGTTTAAATCTTTTATAAGACAGTCAATGGCCTTTATAAACCCTCAGACAAGAATTACACTGTGTCTGAAATGGGGCTGAAAGTCAATGGGAAATTGATTCTGTCTAGCTGGTGCTGTTTCAAGGAGGAGGCTTGCTGGGTGCCTCTGGAACCAAACGTGCCATCTCCCATGTGCCTCAGGATGTGGCCTGTCACATGCAGGGCTGAGATGACTGAGATACTGGGGCCCGTTTCTGGGCAGAGGCTCGAGGTAGCTGTGAGTTCCCACGAGAGGAAGACCCTGGAGGGCATCAACCAGCACCCGGGATGGTTATGGAGTGTGTTTACTTCCCAGGAATTGATGCCAGACCAATGTGATGCCATTCCCTGTACCCCAAGTGGAGAAGCCAGAGGATGATAAATGGCCATTGATCTGGAGGTGACCACCAGGGGTGAGGCACACCTGCAGTTACTCTCCTTTGTTAATGACCCCATTAGCCATCGGGTCAAACACAGTCCAAGGTCGTGAAGATGCTGCGGTTATTTTTCTGCCAGTACCCATCAGCCTGATCCATACTGTCCTCGCGGGGGTGCCAAAGTGGGCAACAAGGACCCTCTGCTTGGGACTGTGGAGCCTAAGGGTCCCCGTGTGCCTACTCTGTCCGCAGTTCAGGTCTGATTATGACAAGGATGGCTCTGGGTCAGAAGTGACTGGATGGACCTTGGCCAAACAGCCCCCATCCCGGCAGAGAGCAGGGGCAGCGGAGAAGCTCCCACTGGGGAATCAGGCAAAGCTGGAGCGGGAGACCTGGCCCTGGCATTTCCTGACCAAGTGACCTCATAGAAATCCCATCCCTGCCTGGGGCCAGTGCGGATGATACTCAGTCTGTCTCACGGGCTGCTGGGAAGATGGAATGTGATGGCACACACTGTACGCAGGACACAGACAGGCACACGGTGGCTCTCGGCTCTGCTCCCCGACCGGCACTGAACCCAGAATCTGAGGAGCAGGCAGAGCTCTCCCTTGGAAGCAGATGGGCTGGAATCCAACTATGAACATCTTAAGTACTAGCCACACACAAATACCGGAACCAGTGGTCCATCCTCTGGATCTTTCTTTGTCCTCATTTTCTAGGTCAGGACACTGGGGCCTGAGGAGTGTCAGGAGGTCAGTTCATCCAACAGCAGCAAACACTGAGGATGCGGTGACCGAGGGCCACCTTCGCACCAGGCACCACCTGCCAGACACGGTGACGAGGCTGAGCGAGACAGAGGCTGCTCTGGGGTCAGGTGTAGGCCAAGCCCAGACTAGAATCGAGGTCTCCCACCATCAAGTGCTAGATCCTTCTCTATCCCCTCCCATTTCTCCCCCTCGAAAGGACTTCTCAGAGAATCAGTGCATGTCCCCTCTCCAAGTGTCCTTGATGTTCCTTCAGACTCCCCAACTTGCTTTCCAGACAACGTCGTGTTTTCCAAGGCCATGCGGTGATGGGGGAAAGGAGCTGCAGTCTTGAGACGACTAGAATGGTCAGGCCTGCTTTCTTCTCAGGCTGCTCATTTTCTGGAATGCTGCACTTTATCCCCCCAGACAGGTCTACAGGAACCCAGCAGTCTGGAGTGTGCCACGGCCTGTGGGAGGGTAGCAGAGGCAAGGGTCTCTGTGAGCATCAGCTATTCAAAAATATTTGCATAGCCCACAAGGAACAGCCTTATTGGGCTCAGATAAAGGGATGGAAGACAACGGCAGCCTAACATCCCTGCTCCCCTCTCTCTGGTGAAGTAACACCAACAGCACTGGATAGTCAGGTAGCTTTGAACTGAAAAGAGCTTTATCTGAGAACCCCTCAGGGTGTCAGAGAAACAGTCCTTTTCCACATCAGCAGTCTACTGAAGGCAGGCTTGGCAAAGAAGAGTAAACATCACTGGCTGCTCCAGAGGGGCGGGGGCGGGGAGCGGGGTGGGGGGATTAACAAGGATGAGGTCAGTCGGGAAAGGACGACAAAGAAGAGCCTCCCTGTTGTCAGACAGAGTCACAAATAAACACTTGCTGGCAGCTGGAAATTCAGCTCTTAAACCCTGCCAAATGAGAAAAACCTGGTATGGTCAGAAACGGTATATTGTCTGATGAGGTGAGACAGCTCAGAGTGAATTGAGGCCAAGAGCCACTCGGCCATTCCACGAGCATCGAGAGCTACTCACACAAGGCTCAGCCTTTCTGACCTGGAAGATGGGCATAAAGCAAACACCCAAGTGCTTCATGGTGATGTTTCCACGCTGCCAGAAATTTAAAAATCCAGCATATCTACTTCTATTCATCTATCAGACAACTTCTGAACACCAGCTACAAGCCAGCATCATGCCAGGCTCTGGGAACTCAGCTCTGAGTCTTCCTCTCTGCCTTTACAGAATTTTAAATTTAGCAAGGAAAACAAACATGGAAAAACACAGTTATAAGAAGGACGGTGGGGACGCCTGGGTGGCTCAGTTGGTTAAGCGGCTGCCTTCGGCTCAGGTCATGATCCCAGCATCCTGGGATTGAGTCCCACATCAGGCTCCTTGCTTGGCAGGGAGCCTGCTTCTCCCTCTGCCTCTGCCTGCCTCTCTCTGCCTGTGCTCGCGCGCTCTCTCTCCCTCTCTCTCTCTCTCTAACTAATAAATAAATAATCTTAAAAAAAAAAAAAAAAAAAGAAGGACGGTGGTAGTGGCCTCTGTACCCATGAGGCCAAGGGAGGAAGAGGCAGGGGGCTCCAGAAATGGCAGTGGAGGGTCTGAGAGGTTGCAAAAGTCATCAGCATGGTAGGGAAAGTGATTACATACAGGAGAATTAGACAAATAACTATACTGAGGATAATGGGAAGCAAGTTTCTGAGGGTCAGAGGATTTACAAAGATGGAAACAGAGATTAAAATTGGAGGTATTTGAGGCAGTGCCTTGGAAATAAAAGTATTGGTATCAATTGAATTTTAATAATTATATACAAAAATCGATATGGAAATCCATATTGATCAGCAGCTATCAGCCAGGAGGGATTTTGTCCCTCATGGAACAATGGCAATAGGAGAAGATATTTGGGGTTGTCACAACTGGAGGAAGGGGTGCCTACTGGTATATACTAGGCTCAGGCAAGGGATGCTGCTAAACATAGGGCATCCTCCGCAGCAGAGAATTCTCCAACCCAAAATTCCAATAGTGCCACGGTCTAGGAACATGGATATAGATGTGTGTGTGCATGTGCGCATGTGTGGATGGATGGATGGGTAGATGGATGGATGGATAGCTAGGAACAGATAAAGACAGACAGACGTGTGTGTGTGTGTGTACTCATATATAGATTTCCTAACTCAGTTGTTTGAGTGGACCAGAACCAATAACAATCCAGTAGCTATGAACACATCCATTGTCTAGAGCTTGGCTTCTAAGTACCATTACCTGCTAAAAGGAACCAAAGTTCCCTGGAGAAACAGCTAATTCCAGAGGTGGGGCAGGAAAATTACAAGGTGAGCTTGGAATATTTTTCTGTGCCAGAATATAGAGAAATACCCAAAGAATGATGGGAATATGTTCAAAAGGGTATAAGGATCCAGCTTCAAGAATCTCCCACTTGCTAAATCTGAGACAATTTGAACATCAGAATAAATAATAATAGGAACATATTTAACCCACTGAACAAAGTAAGAATCTATGCATTCATACTGATATAAATAATTAAATTAACAAATGAATGAAGGAGAAAGGAAGCTCTTCCTTACAGTAGAATACCAACTAAAAAATGTAGAAAAAATATGAAAACAGAAAATCCCTTTTTGGCAACCATCTCAGTGGTGGTAAACTTAGCAGGAAGCATCAATAAATACCAAGGCTAGTGGGCAGAGATTTGATGAGGTACAGGATATTGATATCCTTTCAGAGAATCTTCCCATAAAAATACTTTTAAATTATATGAAGAAACTGGTGACTTGGTTGAAAACCCAACAGACAACAAACTTGACCAGGTGATCAAAGCTGGCAAAAGGGCAGGATAAATTGGCACAGGTGTGGTCCACTGAGAAGAATGCAGCGTCATTTCCATGGCATTTCTCCCAACAATGGATAGCTGAATTCTGATCATGAGGAACCGACAGACAGACCCAGGCTAAAGAACATTCTACTGAGGAGTCCTCTCCTACTAAGAAATGTCAAGTCATTAGGGACAGGAGATGGAATGGCTCCAGACTGAAGAAGACTGAAGTAAGTGTGCAATTCATGACAGTGGATTAGATTCTGAACCAGAAAGGACGATATATTAATGGGGCGATTGGGGAAATTCGAAGAGGGATGGATGACAGCCCTATCTCAGTGCTGATTTCCTGATTTTAATGGTTGTACTGGGGTACATTAGTGAGTTCTCTTGTTTTAAAGAAACAAGATGTGTTTAAAGAAACACATACTGACATTTTTAGGGAGGATGGGGCACTGTATATACTATGTGCTCTCCAGGGATTCAGAAATGAATAATAATAATTGGTATGTATATATGCACATATATGTATGCACATGAAGAGACAGAACAACAGCAAGAGAGGGAAAAGGTGAGTAATGGAACAAATGAGGTAAACAGGTTAAAAATTTATGACCTTTAGGGAGTTTGAAATTACATTTTAAGAAGAACATAAGAATATGTGCTACATAAACTATTATACTAATACAAAATCACACTCATACAATAGAATACCCACATAATACACATGCAACCTGCCATGCGCACATACGTATGAAAAATACAAAGAAATACACAAATATGTTACTCATGGTTATCTCTGGATGATTAAATTATGGGGAAATTTTTTTTTGCCTTTTTATGTTTCCCCATATGGTCCAAAAATTTCCCCTGTGAACATACATTATCTATTGCTTTACAATTGAAAAAGAGCATTATGCTTATCCTAAAATAATTTGACAAAAAGAAATAATAAACTTAGGGCACCTGGGTGGCTCAGTGGGTTAAAGCCTCTGCCTTCAGCTCAGGTCATGATCTCAGGGTCCTGGGATCAAGCCCCGTATCAGGCTCTCTGCTCAGCGGGGAGCCTGCTTCCTCCTCTCTCTCTCTCTGCTGGCATATCTGCCTACTTGTGATCTCGGTCGGTCAAATAAAAAGAAAACAATTTTTTTTAAACATTTTATTTATTTATTTGACAGAGAGAGATCACAAGTAGGCAGAGAGGCAGGCAGAGAGAGAGGGGGAAGCAGGCTCCCTGCTGAGCAGAGAGCCCAATTCGGGGCTCGATCCCAGAACTCTGGGATCATGATCTGAGCTGAAGGCAGAGGCTTTAACCCACTGAGCCACCCAGGTGCCCCAAAAGAAAACAATTAAAAAAAAAAGAAATAATAAACGAGTTCTAAGACCATTTTTCCTCCATTCAAAACTGCCCCCCTCCAATCAACTACATCACAGAACCACCTGGCAGCTGCTGAGGCATCCCCTGGCTGGATGAGGGAGAAGGAGCACAAAAATCAAAGTCTGGCAGCTCCGAACTGCGCTGTGCTCCTGTCCACTGGTCAGGCCTCCCTCACCTGGGTAATACTACTCATGGTCTATCCCTTGGAGCATCAACAAGACTCAAAGAGACTTGAGATGTAGACCTTTTTAACCTGTAAGTTGCTTGTGTGTCGGAGGTGATGTGAACACACAGATAAAGTAGTCATCATTACTCTTGTAATTAATTAATAATTACCATCACTGGGGCAAGCTCTTTACCACCTTTACCTCACTCAATTCTCTATACCAATACCAGTAAGCATACCCATTCTACAGAAAGCAAATGTACAAAAACATTAAATGTGCATTTGTCTAAAATCACACCTGCAAGGGGTAGAGTGAGGATTCATACTTGGTGCTGACCAGAAGACAATGGACCCGCCTCCCTTCCCTTGGGAAAAGAACGGTCACCTCATCTGAAGATGCCTTCTAGGCAGAAAAACAAAGCAACTCTAAGACTGGATATTTCGGACCCTCCGGGCTCAGTGACAGTTGCTCTTCCAGTCTTTCCCCCCACCGGGAAGAGAGCCTCTGGGCATCGCTTTACAGGTCCTCTGCGTGTTCCAGCGCTCTGTTTCGGCTCCAACAGTGCCCCTTAGTGAAGACCCCTCCACTTCAAGGCTGCCTCTGTCGGTCATGACAACCTAGGGTTAATTAAATAAAAATGCTGAGGTGGAAGAGGGAATATCCCCATGACAGCTCCCCTGAGCCTGGCATCCCACTTGATGGCTGCCGGGTCGCTGAGAGGAAGTCAAGTTGTGCCCGAGGAAGCCAGCTGTGTGAGTGGTCACTTCATTCAAGACCAGCAACACACAGGTAATTCCCAGGGATCACTGGTTACGTGGGTTCCTTATCTTATTTGGAGTTTTTAATTGTTCTTGTTTGTGGGAAAAACAAACCTTCAGAGACTACACGTGATATGAAAAGCCATTTGTTTCTACCTGTCAAGTTGCTTAATTTCTTTCAGGATGAGATCTTCCCTTTGACTTTTGCAATACTGTGAAGACTCAAAGTATATGAAAGTGATCAATAGGTCTTCCCAAGTGAAGGATTCTGCTTAATAGCACGACTGTCCTCGCTAAGCCTCAGCTGTTTTATTCTGTGGTCTCTTTTCTTGAAATTGATTTAAGAGGCAAACAAAAATGCCTCGAGAATTAGAATCAGATCAAGTCGGGCTCCTAGGGACGTAAAGGCAGCAGAATCCAACAACATCTCTCGAAAAAAGAGAAACCAAGTCCTAGACAGTGGCTGCACCTCACTCGGTGTCACAGAGCCACATTGTGGTACAGCTGGAACTTGAAGTCATTAGCCCGGAACAGGCAGTGTTCAGAACGCATCAGACGGAAATCAGTCCAAGGGCTGGCGGTCACCAGACCGTAAGCCCACTGAGGGCAGACACCGCACCTCCTCCAGGGGCTTAGCCAGCGGACGGCAGCTGTGCGTACCCAGCAGGCATCTTTTTTCTTCTTTTTAATTGATGCGTAATTAACATACAGTGCCATATTAGTTTTAGGTGTACAATATGATTCAACCACTCTGTACATTTCTCAGGGCTCAGGATTAAGTGTTCTCTTAATCCCCTTCACCTATTTCACCCATCCCCCCACCTACCTCCCCTCTAGCAACCACCAGGTCTCTCTGTATTTAAGAGTCTGATTTTCTGTATGTCTCTTTTGGGTTTTCATTTTTGTTTTTTAAATTCCCACATTTGAGTGAAATCATATGGTATTTGTTTTTCTCTGATTTATTTCACTTAGCATTATACCCTCTAGGCATCCATGTTGCCACAAAAAGCAAAATCTCGTTGTCTTTTATGGCCGAGTACTAGTCCATTGTGTGTACGAACGCACACTCCATGTCTTCTTATGCATCCCTCCTTGGATGGACACTTGGGCTGCTTCCGTGTCTTGGCTCCTGTAAATAATGCTGCATAAACATGGGGGGGTGGGGCGTATATCTTTTTGAATCAGTGTTTTTCTTTTCTTTGGGTAAATACCGGTAGTGGAATCACTGGATCATATGGTAATTCCGTTTTTAATTTTTTGAGGCCCCTCCATCCTGTCTCCCACAGTGGCACAGGGCTTAGCCTGCAGATGGCACTCGTAGGTACCCAGCAGGCATTTTTAAGCAAAGAAGTGAACGATTTCCAGTACCATTTTAGTGGAATTCTAAAAAAAATTATAAAAGAATCTATTTTAAAACATTTTTATTTGCATTTAAAATAAAGTTCTATGTGGCCAAGCCCAGACGGGTCTCATGCACATGTTTACTAAACAAAAGATGACTAGTGCTGTGATAATTAATCAGTTGGCATTGACTGAAGCTCTTAATGAAATGAGGCATGAACTGTTTGAGAAAGCAATTGAAAGCCATCATACATGCCATGAATCATCCCTCGAATGCACATTTATTAAATCAGAATTCATAACTTTGATATTTTATCTAACAGGTTTGTTACCCTTTCGAGACTCTATTGGTGAATAAAAAGACAGATGTTTCCAGAGCTAAATTGGAGGAGGGATGAGGGAGGGCGAAACCAGCCAGACATCAATTAAGGGAACAGGCAGCAAAATACCATTACCCAATGTCTGGGTTGTGCGCCATCATCTTGAAATAAAATTCAAAGAAACCTTTGCAAATAAACAGATACAGAAGCAGAAGCAGGATGCATCCTGAAGGTTTCTGGGGTCTGCCTGATAGCAGGCAGATGTAGGGATGGTTCCAGGGGTGGCGACTGGTTTGGGGGGGGTCGCAGAGTGGACTGTCATTAAGTGAAACATCAGTCAAAGAAGAGTCAGATTAATGCAAAACCCTATTTTTACTTCATGAGAGTGCCAGAGAGCTAGAGGGGAATCAGAATCCTCTCCCATTTTCAGGATCTTCAAAGGCACCTGTTCCTTTTAGTTGAAGCAAATATATATCACATCAGTGTCACAGCCCATGACTATTGTCCCAGGCACCTCTTTGGATGGTCTAATAAAAGTGGATTAGGAAGCGTGTGAAGATGTTTAGCTCTTCTGACGGCTGTCGGCAGTAAATTGGTGGATCAAGGTGACACGGTCCCCCATGGCTCACAATTGCAGCACTGCTTAGAGTCTCATCTTCATAAAAGCAGACCTGGAATCCTTCTAGGCAGCGCTCTTGTGCTTTTGTATAAAGGAGACCTTCCCTTTTAACTGCTTTGACACAACATAGCCATTCTCCTTCAAAGCCCTTCAGACCCACCCTTTTGCCAGCCAGAACCATGGTCCAGCTGCTGAGTTACACACCCTAGGAATGTTCTGGCACTTTCTTTCTACAGAGCAACACACAACACAAAATAATAACTTTTCTCCATTGTAATCTGATTAGATTTCTGTAACTAGGTTGCAGTAAGCCAATCACAAGAGTGAACTTGAACATCAACACATCTAGAGAAAATAACTGCCCCAGTCATCATAGGCAGTAGCAGTGGCTTCTCCGTTTACAGAAGTGAAGCAGAGGACATTCAATTCTAAACCCAAAAGCAAGTAGGTGTACATGAATGTGAGCAAGGCAGAATCTGCCAATGAGTACCCAGACATCTGCTGCCAACCTGTCTTCCATCTCTCTTTTTCAGAAAACTGGAAAACGAGGCATTCTGCGGAACACAAGGGCTTGGCACTGATAGCAACTCCTAGTGTCCCATCCAAATCGGGGCTGGGAAGGGGCTACAAGTCACAGCCACATTTCTCTGGGTCAGTGGTTCTCAAACTGATGCGTGATAGCCATCTGACAGGTTATCAGAGCACCAACTGCTGAGCCCCACCCCAAGACTTTCCAACTCCCGGAGTCTGGGGTGGGGCTCCAGAATTTGCATTTCTAGCAAGTCCCCTGGAGATGCTGAGCTTGCTAGTCCTGGAGCCACAGTCAGAGAACCACTGCTCCAAGCAAAGTCTCCCTGGCAAAACCCTGCTGCTTTCTACAAGACAAGGTGGATGGGATGGGATTTCTCGGGCCTTCGCACCTATGTTCTCATCTTGTTTTAATGCCTCCAGATAAACAGATTCACTGGTTTGTTTTTTCTTTTTTTTTTTTTTAACTTCTCTGCTAATCTACGGTGCTAGGCCAGCCTTTGAGTTTGAGACAAGAGACCGAGTGAGACAGAGATTCACCCTCATGTCATTGGTCTTCTTAGGATCATTAATGTAGGAAGGGGAAGGTCACCCAGGAGATCCTCCAGACCCCTCACAGCACTAGGTCCCAGAGGAAATGGAGATCAGAGAGGCTGAGACACTTGCTAGAAGGCACAAAGCAGAAATGCGACCAAAACTATGGTTGCAGACCCCCAGTCCCAGCCCTTCCCTCAGTCCAATGAGCTCCCGGAGGCAGCTATTTGAAACATGCAGCTGATTCCATCAGGGTGATTGTCTGTTTACAAGACTGCGCCTCCCTGGACCAGTGGTTCTCACCCCTGGCTGGCTACACTTTAGAATCCCCTGGAGAGCTAACAAATGTAATGATAGCAGGCCCCACTTCGGAGACTCTGATTCAGTTGCTCTGGGTGGAGCCCAGGCACTGAATGCTTCTAAAGCTCCCCAGGTAATTCTAAAGTGTAGTTGAGCTTAAGAACCGCTACCCAGGCTGTGGGGTTCTTGAAAGCAGAGTGTTCATTCCCTAGTGCAGTGCTTTTCAAACATCAATGAGCATGACAGTGCTCTGTCCCCTCAGGATTAGGGCCCTACGAGATTCTTAGCAAATGTATGTTGAGTGGAAGACTGGAACAGAGCTTTTAAAAAACCCAGACCTGCATCACTTGGAAACATGCTAGAAATGCAAAACTCTAGGTCCCCATCCCACATGCGGTGCCTCAGAGGCCCTGAGGGGGAGCCCACCAATCCCTGTTTTAGCAAGCCAACCAGAACCCTAGAAGATGCTACAGATGCTACACTTGAGCGCTTCTAGACTAGAGGAATGGAGAAATGGATGGGAAAATTTAGTCTGAAACATAAAACTAAAATTAAAGTCTATGAGAGAATGACACGTTGCCCTAAAGGGCGGCGATGGTTCATACTTGGGGGAGTTTGGGGCTTATAGGGAAAGAGGGAGCCCAGCCCCGTTAGAATGGATGATGTGTGAACGGAGGATGGGGGACTCACTGAGACCCTAGTGGCAGACTCAAGGGTGGCGGTTACCCAGTCATCTAAGATAGAAGGGGCTGGGGACAGCAGGCATCTCCCTGGAAAACAGAAGGCCATCACCAGACATGCAGGGCACAGACAGGCCTCTTGATCCTCACGAGGATGCTGAAGGTGACAAAGTGCAGCTATACGAAGCAGACAACCAACACAGGGTCTTGGAAAACACAGAGAACACCCCCGCACCCCCTCCGCCCACAAATCCCAGCTGTGTGACGCAGCTGCCATGAGTTCTTGGGCAAGGGACTTCCGTTTCCCGGACTTCAGGTTCTTTCTGTCTGAGATGCCCACCATAGCTACTTAGCAAGGTTGTTACAAAGTCACAAAGTTATGTAAGCCTCTAGCACAGCACCTGGAAGGTAAGTGTTGCTCAAACATGATAGCTGTCATCAGTCTCCTGAAGAGGAAGCAGGCAGGGCTCCAACTCAGTGTCCTTGAGGTGCAGTAAAGGGAATGGGACTCTAGCTCCATCACAAGGGGGAAGTGACCCTCTCAGCAAGGACAGCGCAGGGAAAGCATGTTTCATCTTCGAATCCTTCCAGTACCTGGTCGCTGAGGCTCCAGGCTTGCCCACACCCAACAGCCTGTGAGGAGGGAGCCACCGGCCAGGAGACTTGGGGGCATTACACCTGCTCTGTAGCCCTTCTGGCCTCCGCCCCAGCCTGGGGCCACCGCCACCAGCCCCATGGCAGTGGGAGAGTCAGGGTCCGTGAGGTTTCCCCAGCCCACCGTTTACCCAGCCTTCAAGCCTAGGTATGCTGAGTGGCTGGCAGGAAATAAAACCAATGGGGACATTTTTTGGAGTATTGTTTAAAAAAAAAAAAATACCAAAGTGAAAGAACTCCACCTAAAGAAATTAACTTAAAAGCATATGGAATCCACCAAAAGCCCTCTGCCTTCATTTCAGAACTGAAAGGGCACAGTCTGCCTTTGAAAACGAGCTCACGCAGCAGGCATGCACGTTTCAATGAAATGTGAACACAGTCCCAGCTCCATTAACTGATCACAACCTCGGCAAAGTAACACTCGGTGAGTGTGCTCCACGCACCAGGCATGGGGAGACCCACTTTCCCCAGAATTATCCAATCATTCTTTATTCATAAGTGGCCTTTGTGTGCCAAGCACTGTGCTGGGTACTGAGGAACAAAGATAGATAATTGGGGGGAGGCAGGGGTACCCCACCCAGCCCTCAAGGAGGTCACAGACTAGATTGCTGGGGACAATTGATCCCCACAGTGGTACTGCTCATCTTACAGATAAGAAAACTAAAACTTAGTGGAAATGACCTTGATGTTTAAGTGGCAGAGCTGGGATGTGAACTCAAGATTTTGTGTCCCAACTGATAAGGTTAGTTCCATATATACCAGGGGGCAGGGGACAAGTGTCCTCTTCCCAACCTTCAGAAAGGCTAATAAAACATGATGAAATAAGCTTTTGGCTCCCCTCTGTCTCCATCTCTGCTACCAGCGGAGAGAATCGCCAGGGTTCAAAGCATATACAGACCCATTCACCGCCCACTGCATGCTGAAGTCAATTTACCCAACCCTGTCATTTGAGACCCTGAGAGAAGGGAACTGCCTGAAGTAACACAGCAGAGCAAGACACAGCAAGGATTTGAAAGCCAGTTCTCCCAATGCTTGGGTCTTGCCATTTTTAAACACAGACACAGACATACATTTAAACAGCTCAATGTCTTGTCATAGCTACCTTTACTGCTAAGAAACACCAAAGGAAGAAGGGACTCTGTCTTTGCCCTCCAGCTTGGATGCTAAGCATGCTCTCAGGGATTAGGGAGAACCTCTGGAAAGCTGCACCCAGCTAACAGGAATCCCAGACCCCCACCCACAGAAAATTAACAGACAAAGCCTGGCTCTTTCATTCCCCAACCACAGACAGAGGAAGGGGTAAAGAAAAAGGCTGTAAATCAGCTACCACATAATCATGCATATTTAGAGTTCGCTTGTAATTAGTCTGTATTCATAGTGCTGTGTGGGTAGAGAAATCTGTACCCAAGGAAAATCTGAAAACCAACATGTTTGTTTCTAGTGATTCATCTATAGGAACCATATGCCAAGTGACAGACAGCTGAGTTCCTCCACCGTCTGAGAGCAGCAAGAGAACCTCAGGTCATGCATGTGCATGCACACACCTTGATACAGCCTTTCCTGCTTCCCCTGGATCACATCACCTCACCTGCCTCTAGATTTGCTAAGGTTTCCTCTCAAGAAAGCAAGATTCTTTATCCACATGGCTGATTTCTTGGGGATAGGCAGTAAGTAATACTCATCCCTGTGTTGGGAGTGGGGAGAAATGGCCGCTGGCCCATGTGAAACTCTCACACCACAAAGTACATGGCGTGTTTACTTGCATTCAGTCCTCCAAGAGGCCCTGGGGAAGAATCACTAGATTACCTGAGCCACCTACGACTTATGCTGTGTCTATGCACTGAGTGGATTCAATTGTTCAGCTAAGATTAGATTCCCAGGACCATCATCTTTTTACCAGTAATAATAATAAAAATCACAGGGGCACCTGGGTGGCTTAGTCGGTTAAGGGTCCAACTTGTGATTTCAGCTCAGGTTACAATCTCATGGGCCATGGATGGAGTCCCACTTCTGGCTCCATGCTTAGCAGGGAGTCTGCTTGAGATCCTCTCTTTCTCTCCCTCTGCCCCTCCCCCAAATCCCACACATGCTCACTTGCTCTCTCTCTCAAATAAATAAATTTAAAAAAATAAAAATAAAGACCCAGGGGTTGCAGTTTCTAAACTATGTGCACACTCGACACTGCACTTGAGCCACATGCAACTTCAGCTAATGATTTTGGCCTCATACTGACAACATCCGTATGCTACAACTGCCCAGGAAAAGTCAAAAACAACAGTGATCTGACCTGGCTGAATCCCCATGTATGAAAAATCCCAGACTGCCCTCTCTTCCTTTCCAGAGAGCCTTGACAAAGCATGGAGAGTGGGGACAACAGAGGTTAAGGAGTTTCCTCTTTGTCCTGGAGAAGAGGTGGGTTCTCCCAGCTTGAAGGACAACTGTTGACCTCATCAGCCTCTCCCGCCAACTCCCTGCCTGCAGACCCAGCTCCACACCGCTGGTTATCGAGACCTACAAAGACCCTGTGCACCTGTGCCCATTATGCAAAGAGCAGAAAGGTTAGTGGAGAGTGGATGGAATTACATTCCATGATAATCTACACATGCATATTAGACATGGAACTCAATTCTACATGGATCTCCTGCACCTGAAAACGCCCCCCCAGGTGACCACAGCAGACCTCTGTTGTCTGTTGGCCACCTAGCTGACTTGGGCTTTCAGCTCTCCTGCTCAGCTAATTCCTGGCAGGCGGTGTAGGTTCGATAAGTATTTGTTGGCTGACTCAACAAACCAAACAGAAGGGTTGGAAGATTTATACCTCCTTTGTGGGTTTATTTTGTCAGGCTCCCCCCTCAACACACACCCTAGAGTCTAAGACAATTAATTCTCAATCCTGGCACCAAAATCATAATCAGATTATCAATGATTGCAGATAATGAGCTGGAGCTTTGAACACAAACTTCTATCTGGCACCACACTCCATCTGGTCCCGGACAAAGCTCCGGCTTCTGTATGTTGTAGAGACATCTTGGGTGACTCTTACATATGGATAAGAGAGGGGGACAGGTCCTATCGTGGTGCTTCTCAAGGTGTGTTTCCCCAGAAGAACAGCTTCGGTATCACCTGCATACTTGCTGAAATGTGGCTATTTGGGTCCCCTTTCAGATTTACTGGGGAACAAAGAAAAAGAGAAAGAGAGAAAGCCGTGGAGGTGGGGTGTTGTTTTCGCAGGCACTCCAGGTGACTCTGGGGCACCAGAATGTGAGACCTGTAACCATGGAGGCCAGAGGCGCCTTCCCTGGTGCTCTGGGCCCCAATGTGGGGCGATGGGGTAAGATCACCTCGTTTGGCTCAGAGCCTGAGATCCAGAATCTACCACTCAGGACGGCAGGAGCCGCAGCAGTTCTTGGGCATACGTCACTATTCTCCTGCTCTAAAAATTGCTACATCTGTACATGCACGAGCTTTAATAAAAACTTCTCCACAGGGCTGAAAGCTTTATCACGCCTGCCCCCATTCTTCCCAGCCTTCTCTGGCCAGCCGACTTCAGGCTCCCCTAGGGCAGTTCTCTGGGCTCTCCCTTCGTTCTTGGAGTCCTGCCTGCTTCACTGGTCCTCTTCATTCACGGTGTTTCCCCACTTCCCAGCAAGACTCGGCCTCCTGCAGCCTTTATGGGCCACTTTCCAAAGACCAGCCCCCCTGAAAGGACAAGGTTCTGTCTGCTTGGCCTCAGGCACAAGCCCCAAGATAGCTCAAGGACTTAAGAGTAGACAGAGGGGAAAGCCGTGGGGGCCCCCTCAGAAAGACCCAACAGGAAAGCAGGTTAATTTCCCAATCTGGTGGGAAGGAGGAAGTACAGTTTCAGGGTCAGACAGACCTGCTACGGTCCCTGCTCCCCTCTGATGAGCCGAAGGAGATAATCACATTGTGTATCTGAGACACAGTTTGCTCATCTACACAACCAGAGAAGAGAATCCCCTGCCCACTGGGGAGGGACTCAGCGACCTGGGAAAGTATCTGATGGCATGTCCTTTTTCTCCTAGGCTCTGTCAATGCCTATCGAGAAGGGAGGAGGGGAGGGAAGGAGGAAGAGAAGGAAGAAGGGAAATAGGGGAAGAGGGAGCCAGAGGAGGAGAGAGAGAGGGGAGGAGGGAGGCCCCCTCTTGACATAAAGTACACCCATATTTCTCTACCCATCTCCTGGGATCTCATTCTAAGCCCAGTGTGGGCTGGTCAGGATGAATGTGAGAGGGGCGCCTCTCCCAGATACTTGTGCTTGGGGGAACTCCCAAGTCGGTGACGGAGGCCCTTGCGCTGCTCAAAGGTAAGGAGAGGACAGGGACAGGAAGAGTAGGAAAAAGGACAGAAAGATGGCGTGACAAGGTAATTCAAGCAACAATGGTACAACAGCTAATGTTGGTCCAGGGCCGCATAAACCATGCACCAGGCTAAGGATTCCTGGGGACCATCTTGTTCACCCCCAAAGAGCCTTTGGGGGGGGTTCTAACAGGTGGGAGCTAAGGCTTAGAGACATGTGACCAAAGACCCACCGCAGGCAGGAATGGCTGCATGCATCCGGGACTGGCACTGCTCCCACCACTTCTCTTGTGTCTGTGACCACAGAGTGAGTCCCTCTGCGCCCACATCCCTCTGAGGACAACGGCAGTGGTAACACCCATACCTGCTCTGCTGTGGCAAGGATTAAATACATCGATTGACATGTAGAATGGAACGCAAGGCCTGAAACCTAACAAGAGCTTGATTCTCAGTGCTCGCGATGCGAAGGCAGACGAGCAGCAGGAGGCGGCGCTGGGATGTCTTCCCTCCCCGGGGAAGCCTCAGCACCCAGCCAGACCGGGCGCCTCGCTGGCTTGCAAACAGTGGGCTTGGTGGAAGGCATGCGCGCAGGAAGGCAGGTCTGAAGGTGGCCCCAGCCTTTCCGACTTGGGCGTCCCCAGTTCGAACCTGTTCTGGCCAGTTTCAGAGCACAGCCTACAAGCCCGCAGGGCCCCTGTTAATGCTCGCCCTGCCCTCAGGGAAGGGTTTTCCTCTCTAGCAGGAGTCATCCAGGAACTTCTTACTACCCAGAGCACTGAGATCACAGCACTGAGGCAGAATCATCCTATAAGGGGCTCCAGGGAGGGTCAGACCACTCTCCCCACTGGAAACACCGACAGACTCTGCAACTGGCCAGGAAAACTGATTCCATCCAGGTGCCCAGTTGTCAATCTCTCTAGCCTCAGTTTCCTCTCCGGAAACATAGAGATAATAATGGCAGCCACGCTCCATGTCCTGAGGAGTGGGTGAGCAGGTGTGCAGAAGCTTGGTGAATGGAGCCTTATCCCTGTTCCTTCCCCACACCAGCACATGCACAGACACGGCTCCACTGTATCCCTGCACCCATCTAACCCCGTGAGCTAGCTCTTCTCATTCACCCTCTGGCCCTTCTTTCCACCCCGCTCTCGGACCTGGGATGCTGGCCTGTGTGAACAACGTCTCTCAGGCCCACACAGCAGAAAGCACCAACCAGAGACTGGACAATGGAAGGAGAGCAGGGTGAGGGTGTGGACTCCCAGTTCACCCCTGCAGGGGCATCTGTGGATGGCTGCACTCTGGTCCTGAAAGCCACAGCTCCTGTCCTAGTCCCCTCTATAGCAACAGTTCCCTCTTTTTTCTGGCAAACCCTCCCTGCTGTACCCACCTCTTCCCCTTCAGGTCTGGGGTGATAGGTAAAGGCTCCCCAGTGTTGTTGGCCCCAGAGTGCTTCCCTACCCCTTGCTGATTTCCCCTTAAGCCCCTCGAGCTGTTATTATTGAACTCAGCTCAGCTGAGAGCACCGTCTGTCTCCTCCTGGAACTGGGACAGCCCAGGCTCCTCTTTGAATTCATAAGGTTCACCATCACCTGAAGCACGTTCTCCAAGTCCTATCTTCTCCCAGAAACCTCCCCAGACTGGCTGGAAAGTGGATCTCCGAGCTGACTTTCAGCCCGCCACCTAGCCTGCGGCTCACCGTCAGACCTCACTGTATACCCACAACGTGCCCACCAGCCGGGAGCGGACACAGGCTCCCCCGCCAGCCCTCCACACTGCCCGAGGGCCTCCAAGAGTTTCAGGAAACACTTCCTCCCTTGTTCACACCCAGGGAGCATCGCTTCAGCTTCTGTTTTAAACACGAATGATTTTTTACACTAACCTTTTCTCAGTCCATGACTCATGGGAAGGGCTGGCTCGGAAAAGTGCCTCCCACGGTCTCTATCCCTCTCCAGGCCTTCAGAAACCCACAGAAAACTGAGGCTAGATGAAGATCATCTGTCCCCAGCCCCTCATCTTGCTGATGGGGAAGCGGAGCCCAGACTGCTTACACCACAGGTGAGTTTGTAACAGGAGGAAGACCAACCCAGCCCACTGTCCTCTGAGAGCCCCTGTGAACCTGGCCTTGCAGAGAGACCCTCGTGTATCTCAGGCTTCTTCAGTGAAGAGCGTGCAGAGACGTGCTCCGAGGATTCAGGAAGCCAGAGAAATACCATGCTGCACCTTCTTGGGGGGGGTTGTCATCTTTTGGGTTTCAGGAGAGAGGAGTGAAGGAGGTTAAGTACACTCAGGGCCAGGACTAGGGTAAGGCAAGTAAGGCACTTGCATTGGGGGTGGGGGGGAGCAAAATTTAAGAGGGCACCAAAAAACTCAGCAATCAAGATACTGAAATAATATTTTAGTGCAATGTCTTTTAACTCAGAATTAATGCCACAAGATCCATGGCAAGCAAAATATCACAATTTCAAATAAAGGTAGAGCCCAATTCTGCATTTGGGTAACACTGGCTTCATCCTAATCTTGCAGCCAGTTGTGCTCAACCCTTATTTGCCTGAAAGGGGTGGTCAGGTTTGCAATCTGAGTTTTTTTTTTTTTTTAATACTGCATTAAATTGTTATTTATCTTGGGGCACATGGATGGTTCAGTCAATTAAGTGTCCGACTCTTGGTTTGGGCTCAGGTCATGATCTCAGGGTCATGGGACTGAGCGCCAAGTCAGGCTCCATGCTCAGGGTTCAGCAGGGAATCTGCTTGGGATTCTCTCTCCCTCTGCTCCTCCCCCTGGCTCATGGGTGCCCTCTCTCTAAAATAAAATAAATACCAAAAAATTTTTTTTCTGAATGTTATTTATCTTGATGACTGAAGTTTTTTTTGGTGTCTTCTTAAATTTTGGGCCCAAAGCAAGCACCTCACTCTTCTCAGGTTAGTCCCAGCCCTGCTAAAGCAAACAATTACATTGCAGAGTGGAATAGAAACCAAGGGATTTTTTTTTTTAGGTCAAAAAACAGATTTCAAACCTATTTTGTGGATGATACCATCAGCCTCCTGGAGGTCTGAGCTCGCCCTCCCTGGATTTTGGGCTCCTTCCTGGAAACACCATGGAACAGGACTCTCCTGGGAAAGCCAGTGAGTGGTTCTGTTCCATTTTGGAGATGACAGAGCTGATACCGAGGTTTGGTGAATTGTGCCATGCCGCCCTGTGGGTGGAGAATGGAACCCAGGCCAACCACCGGCCAGCTAAACAGAGTACAGGCTCTCTTCCATCTGAACCCCATTCTTAGTGTTGCTAAAAAGAGCCGAGTGACCTGAATATGCCTCAGCTAACTTGTCAACCCACTCCCACCCACACCAGGTGTGCCAAGCTTCTGAAATAACAGGTTAGTCACTGTAACCGTCACAGTGGTGAGAAATTCCAGGGGCTTGGTAGACCTCAAACAGCATCTCCGTTAGAGGCAGTCAGCAGCTTTTTGGAAGCGCACACAGCTCCACAGACGTCCCAAATATGATCGAATTGGGCCCCAAAGGTGACAACCTAAAACTGAAGGTAGGCACTCTGTGTCAATTGGGTCACCCTCCCCCTCCCTACGCTGCCCCTTCTCTCTGGAACCATCACCCTCCCTCCCCGCAACCCCGGCAAAGGTTGCCTGAACGTTCACAGCACGGTTCACACATCAGCCCTTTGCAGAAGCCTCTTGAGACACCTCTCCTGCCTTTATTCATCCATTAACTCATTCATCCATTCCATAAATACCTGGTGAATTCATTTAGCCCAGCACAGCAGGAGGCTCTAAGGACACAGTGGGGAACAAAGAGACATTGACTGAGCCTCCCAGTCCATTGCCCCCCCCATGCCACGTGGTCTCTCTCAGCCTCGGGTGGTAAGATGGCTTCACATAGAACTTCTCTGCTCTGATCCCCTCCTGTTCTCCCCCAAAGCCTGTCTTCTCCATCTAAATCCCCAGGACATAGCAGGCCGAGGCCTAGAGCAGATGCTCAACAAAAATGGGAGTGAGCGGCCGGAATGAACTTTCTCCTGCACTGGTGTTTCAGGTGGAATGTCTGGGTATCGGGCCTGCAAGCCAGGCTCTCTGGCGGTTCCTATCTTGGCCCACGTTCTGACTCAGGATGTGCACCATGAACAGAGCTGCCTGTCCCTCCAAGAGTCAGGGTCAACAGGCTGGGGCAGGAATGTGCTCTCCACCTCTAATCAGCACACACTCTGAAGCCAGCGAGCCAGGGGCTGCTGAAGGGTTTCAAAGGCAGCGTGACTAATGTAATGTTTCTGATTGGAAAGTGGGGAAAGAGCTCTCAGCAAACCACTCTCCTTAATTACATGAGGCAAACACCTCCTCAAGTGTGGCCTGTTTCTGTCTCTGGCCCCAGCCCTCCTCCTGTCCTGCCCACGAACTGCACAGACAGGTGAAAAGCCCACACTTGCTGGATGAATAAGCAAAAAGGCCTCTAAGTTCATCCACTTGGGACAGTGGAATTATGTGTGATTCTCTAGCATCAATTCCTAATTTATGCTCCTGTTCCCAGATCCCTCATATAAATCTGTAGACAGCGTTCGCCTTGAGAGTCCAGTGTGCAGCTGAATTATGGAGCAGCTCAGGAGGGGCCAAGTGGCACCAGGAAGCCCCCAGCCAAGTGCAGGGGCCTGCAAGCCTTCATGGCCCCTGACCTCACAAGGGAGGCCCACTGGGGTAGAGGCCCAGACCCCAGATGATCCCATGGTGTCTCAGGGCATAGCACCCATTTCTTTCCCTCCACTGGCCTCCTCCCTGGCCTCCCAGTTCCAGTCCAGATAATTTCCCTTCCTCAGATCAGCCTTTACCAAGCGTTTCCCTGACCCACCTTTTCCCATAGGCTGACCTTGGTTTGGGAGGACTTTCCCAACTCATTCCTCTCCCCCAAAACAGCTGTGTTTCTGAATGTCCTCCGAATGGAAATCTCTGCATAGATTCAAAGACACCTGCAAGAAAACCGTCTCTTTTGTAACTCTCGCCCATGCCCTGGGCCCACATCCACTTACACACAGATGCATCCGGCCCCTGAGCACCCACAGAAGGGCCTTCCCTCTCCCCACACCTCCCTCCCCTCCGATCCCCTTGGAAGAATCACCATTGACCCAAACCAGTAGGAAGGCAGAGGGCAAGAGGGTCAAATGATGTTTTGAGAAGATCAACCTCCCAAGACAAAATGTCCCAAGACAGCGACATCCACCACTGTCAAGGGAAGGAGTTCCTGCCCGCCATCCCTGGGACACATGGAGCAGCAGCAGCTGCCGCCGCAGCACTGGGTGGGTTCACATCAATTTCATCGTCCTCTCAACCAAGCCCTCTGGTCCTCAAGTGCCAGTTTGTGATCCTAGTTTCTTCTTCCACTGCCCATTCTGAATCCCCCCATCCTCTGCCAGGAAGAGCTCTGGCCCTTGGATGTCAACCACGAGCCTCATTCCTTTGAGGTCTGTGTCCTGGAGGCCTTGTTTTTATTGGCTTGCCGTGGGTAGATCGGCCAGGACTTTGAGGAAGGGAGCATTAAAAGGTATCCCATCAAAGCCTCCAGGTTTCAAACATAACCCTCCCGTGCACCCCCGGTGGGAGAGCAGTGGCGATCGGGATCATTTTTCTCTGGTTGGCTCAGCAACCCCCTTCTTTGCCTGTGGTTTAGTGGTACAAAGAACCCAAAATGTCCAGGAGATGTTTCGGTTTCCAGTTTCTACAGTGCATGCTTGTGTTCTGGTGGAATGATTCCTCCCCTCGGCAAGGGGGCCTCTCTGTTTAGAATATTAAGAGTAACCTCCACTTAGGGTGACAAAGCATTGTTTGCATAAATTACCATATTTAACTCCTGGGGTAACCTTGGGAGATGAACAGCCAACATTCCAGTCCATAGGTGGGGAAGGGGATGCTCAGAGCAGCAGATTCATTTTCCCATTGGAACAAAGAGTTCTGTTTGAGCGCTGGTGTGGGACTCTCACGCTTGGGTCCCTTCTCCTGCTCCAGGCTCTGCCTTCAAAGCGTACTGGCCACCAGCACCCTGGTAGTGCCAGGGGTGCATGGGCAGACAGACACACAGCCTTTTGGACTCCTAGGGGCCATCATCTGTTTCCTTCCATGCCCTTGACTCCGCAGGCTTCAAGTGTTGCAGAACCATGGGAGCAAAAGATCCTCTTAAATCTTTCGCCAGGGACCTGGCACCCCAGGACTCCTCGTCTGGACTGACCCAGCCCTGTGGGATGTGCTGGAAGGCGGAGCCCGGGAACAGCAGGCACCTCGCTGGGACTGGGCAGGTTTCACCGCAAATGGAGCCTCCATGAATCACCTTCACAAAACCCCACAGCCTCCTTCCTGTGCCCCTTCAAATTAAAAGAGTTCTCTCTACTAATATATTAATTAAAATGAAATATTAATAGCTGACCTCTATTATTTATTGGCTGTTTTTGGAGAATAAAATATTGAGATCCAAAGAGGAATCAATTCTGATGAAAACTCCCTCTCCTGAGTGGGCTTGATTCGTGTCACATAATAAAGAGATAAGCTTATCAGCTGCATCAGTTCAAAGACGTCTGCTGTAAATGTTGATTTTAAACCAATAAGAAGATTATAAGCACTGTCATAAAATATCTTTCCAGGATGTAAATTATTCAAAGCCCTTCGTGGGCAGCACAGTATCTCATGCCTCAGTGAGCCCCGTTCTGTGCAACACATTTCATTTATTAAAGCCAGAGAGGGCCTCTGTTGATAAAGCCCCCTAAATAAATGATAACCTTCATCTCCTTCTTCCAAATTATTTCCACGATGAGAATTCGAAATGTTTGTGCCAGAGGTGTCAAAAGCCACCGTTTCCGTGAGTGACGCGGACGTCTTCATCGGGAGGCTCAGGCCCGCACGGCACCGAAGCAAGCCCCGTTCTGGGGAGCAGGGCAGTGGGTCCAGCAGCGGAGACAAGCACCCAGGGCTCAGCCTCACAAAGCTGGGGCGCAAGATAAAGCTGGTGACGCCATGAAGAACTGGGAGTCCAAACCTGCTCTGCCAGTCCGGCTGACCCTGAGCCTGGGCACGGGCCTCAGCCTCTGTAAAAATGGAGTCTTCATTTAGGACTGGGGGTGGGGGGGAGTTCTCCCTGTGCCCCCACTGGCCACTGAGACTGGTTCATGGTGGATTCTCAGTCAGTAGCAGCCAGATCGACAGCCATGCTACACCCGCCTCGAGGCAGGCCACTTCTAGTCTTCTGCACGTCTCCTGGTACTTGGGAGAGGGTGCTGGGCAGTTCTGCCCGCCCCAAAGGGCACATGAGCAGCCCGTCCTGCACTGATCTGTGGCCTTGGTTCTCAATACCAGCCACTACTGGTATTATCTTCAAGGTTTCTGACTACTCCTTTCTGACTCCAAATCCATGCTTCCCCCATGCATGCTTCCCCCGTGCTCCACGGAGCACATGCATCTCCCCAGCAGAAAGCTCGGCAGAGAGCGGCTGGGCAGCCAGTTGTGAACTGCTGGTCAACTCTTTCCCATTCTATGAAGCACGTGCCCTTAGCATCGGGTGCAGCTGCATGGGAGAGCAGCGGGTGCACAGGATCTGGAACCACATGGACTGGGGTTTGATGCCTGCGTTGACATCTTCTAGTGGATGGGCCTGGATGAGCCACTCAGCCCACCCTGAGCCTCGGTGTTCACATCTCTGTGGGGCTGGGAGACAGAGCCAGATGCCAAAACTGTATGGTCACTGTCACTGGAAGGAGAAAGTGTCTATAAAGTCCCACACATATTGGGACCCAGTGTCTGATGTGTTGGTGGGGGGGTCTTGTGTTGACCCATGAATCATTTGTTCCTAATCTCCCCAGGGGCACAGTAAATGTTTCAGAGACAAGGATCATAGTCTGTGTCACCCTGAGTAACAGTAGCTACCGAGTCATGAGCCACGAATGTCCACGGAAGGAATTATCCCCATCAACCATGAAAGGGGACATCTGCCAAAAAGGAGGGCCCCCAAACCAAGCCGTAACACTCTCGATTTCCTCCCATGCTACCTAGGTTATATCCCTTAATCTAATAGGAGAAAAACAAAACAGTGACTCACAGTGATGACGATGTCAATCAAGGCTGAATAACTGTCCAACAGAATGTTTTAATATTTCCAACAGAATAATCTAAGGTTTCTAATATGCAGAACAAAAGAACACACAGACACCCACCATAAAACAATGCAAGAATCACCGGCAGTGTGCACAGAGATGGAAAATTTCCTAACAAATTCATCAGAAAGAATGGGCGCTCAGAATCCTCTCCCACCCAGGATGCAGGCACCGGCCGATCCATTTTGCTCCCCTAGCAATCCTGTCTCGTCAAGAGCTGACGATCAGACATGCGAAACAAGTGCTATCTATGAATCTTCCAAAAGTATCACCTTGGGAAAACAGAACCAAAACAAATTGAGAAATCATATAAATAATTACTCTGAGCTTCAAGTCTAACATGGAAAAGGAAGGCACACAGGCATAAATGCTAATTAATATGACTGTTTAATTACAGGGGCACAAATTAATAAACCGGAATTACTCCAGATTTCCAGCAGGCATCCCACCTCTGCCTGTGATCTCAGAGGTGTGGGCAGAGGGAGAGAAATGCTTAGCTTTCCTTGGCCAGGTGCCCAGCTGGAATAGCATCAGGAACGGGGGAGGTGAGGGCTCTGCACCAAAGGACCAACTCCTCCAGCCTCCACCCCCCCTGCTCAGACACACGGAGCCCTCATCAACATCAGCAGATGCAAGCTTCCACTGGGGCATCTTCCCTAATTAGGAAATCATTCCTCACATGGCTACAAGGACCACCCCCCACCACAACCTGCTAAGGACAAAATGCAGCCCAACACAACCAAGGGGCACAATTTATTAAATAGCCATTGGATATGCCAGGTACTTTGTCTGCGTTTCTCTCTTTCTCTCTCTCTCTCTCAATTTATTTTAGTTTTTGATTTCCGAAACTAATGCTTTCGAAAAATTCATATACATCACTCGTTTTGCATGTCTGACTGTCAGCTCTTGACAAAGCAGGATGCTGTGGAAGCAAAATGCATATGAGATTCAGTTCAGAAGACAGTCTCATCTACATGGGAGGAATCATCCCATTATACCGACAGGAAAACTGAGGCTCTGAAGGCCGGTGAGTCTGATTTTGCCAAAGCCACATAACTAAAACACAGAAGGTTCTGGGTGTCTGAGTCCAAAGCCTTTGCACTTCTCCTTATAGCCAGCTCTATCTAGAAATCAAAAATGCTTCCTCTTCTGCAACTTACACTACAACATTCATTTGACCATCTTCTCATTCAGTAAATCAGTCAAGACCTACTATGTGCCAGCTTTGGATTATTTTCTGGGAATACGATGGTGAGCAAAATCTGCCCCAGAATCCCACTTTTGAGTGACTTACACAAGAAATAGCAGAGGATGCCAGAGATGAAATAATCAAGCCAATAAATACATTTCAATAGTCTTTGATCAGGGCTCTATACGGGAGAGAATACTGGGGCTATGAGAATTCATATAAGTAAGGGTTGTGTGGTTAGGGAGAGTTCCCCTGAAGAACTAACGGTTGAAAGGTGATCTGAAAGATGAATATGAATATGTAATATATAGAAGAATATGTATGAATATAGAATTCTCTCTACTTTCTCTGTTTTCTTCCCCTCCATTCACCCTCCATCTGCTCCGACCTAATTTACCTTGTGCTCCCATCACTCTGCCTCAGTAATTCATTGGATGAATTTCATGAACATTTTCAATCCTCTATTTACTTGAGCTCTCAGGCATTTTGGACAGAGTTGATCACCTCCTTCTCCTTGAAATCATCCCCCTCTTGGTTTCTGAGCCACAAATGTACTTGTTTTCCTCCTGTCTCTTTGGATCCTCTCTGAAAATCACCATGACATCATTGTTCCCTGAGTGTTCTTATATTCTTTCCCTGGACAACCTCATTGCTCTCAATGGCATGACTGAGCACCCCACTGGTGATTCTCATGTTTGTATCTCCAGTCCAGACCTTCTTCTGGACTCCAAATCTGTATTTCCAAATTGCCTGATGGACAGCTCTCTTAGATGTCTCAAAAGCACCTCAAACTCAGTATGATCAAAACAGAGTTCATCTTGTAACCCCAGCTCCATTTCTGAGCCACTTACCCAACTGGCAAAGCAGAACCCCAAGCATCATGCAAGATCTCTTTTTCTCCTTGCCTATGTGATATCCTGGATGATGACTCCCAAAGGTTTCCAGGTCCTTTTCCTGGAACATTATGGGCAAAAAAAGGGACACTGAAGATGTGATTAAATTAAGGAAACTGAAATATATTAAGCCTTAAAGTAGAGAGATTATCCTGGATTATCAGGGGCTCTAAACGTAATCGCATTTATGTGAGAGGGAGCCAGAGGGTAGTAAAATAACTGGGAGTAGAGAGTAAAGGGATGTAGCCACAAGCCAATGAATGCCGGAGCTATAAGAACATGGAAGAGGAGAAGAACAGGTTCTCCCGTGGGGCCTCAAGGAAAACCCAGCCCTAACAAGACTTTGATTTTTAGCCCTCATTTCTGAGTTCTGGCCACCAGGACTATAAGAAGACAAATTGCTCTTGTTTTAAGCCATAAATGTGATATATGTTACAGCCGCAAGAGGAAACTAATACGCTCTACTCTAACATACATGCTACCAAACTGCCTTTATTCTACTGTCCAAATAATTCCCAAATGTGGCTGCTTTTGCCCATCTCCACAGCCCCTTCTCTGGGACACTCTCCAGTCATCTCTCAATCTGTGAGCATGTGCTACAGCCTCTGTCTTCCCCAGCTCCTAGGATAAGAAGCAACATCACTGGCACGGCCCCCCATAAATGTGTTTGTCCTCGTCCCAGCCTCCCTTCCCAGGCTTATCTTGTACCCAGACACACTGGCCTTCTTTCAGTTCTTGGAGGGCACTAATTCCCTAACCACCACATGGCTTTTGCACAACCTTCTCCCTTGGCTGGGGGTGCTTGTCAATTTCAGATAATAACTGACATGTCATGTCCTCACTCCATTTTCTCTGATCTCCCAGAATTGGATTCATCCAACACATACAACAATGGAAATTTTACACTAACTTTTAGGACTTCATAATTTACATCTAACTCCCCAGGTTGTCAGTAGATCCTCAGAGAAGAGGCTAGTTATGACTTGGTGTGCTCACTGCTATATCCTCAGCATCCAGCACAGAACCTGGGGGAGCACAAGTGGTTAACATATATGTTTGGATGACTCCCAGAGCCAAATGGAGTACCTCTGGGCCTCTGTGTGGATAGGGAGGTTGGTCTCAGTAGTGGGCTTTGTCTGAGACTTTCTAGCTATTCAACTGGAGAAAGGGGGAAGGAGTGTCATGAGAAGGACTTGATGGCACTCAGCAGTGGCCAAGGAAACTCCAGAATGAAAACTTAATCCTCACCAGCAACATCTTCTTCAGACAGGCACTGGGCAGAGATCTCAGTTAACTTAGTATTCACAGGAGGGAATATGAGGAGTTTGGGGGGGATTTTTGCTGCTAGCCTATACTGGAAATTATTTAGTAATAGGCCAGAGTCTTCCAGGGGGCTTACCTGAAGGCACATCACAGACCACTTGGGGTTGGCAGTGGCTTTGCATTGCCCAAAGCCCCTCTTCATCTATTCTGGGGAGTGGGATTTCACACGGGAACTTTTAATGAAAGATTCTTGTGACTAGAAAGAAATTATTTTATAAAAGGCACAATTTATGTTATTTGTACCACACCTCATAGTTTTCAACAAAATATTTGATTTTTTCCCCATGCCTTTCTCCCATAAGCCCATCAAACTAGAAGGAGATTATTTACTCCAGTGGACAGATGCAAAAATGGTTCAAGGAGCTTAGGTAACTTGTCCAAAATCACAGATCTGGTAATAGGGAAGAGCTTGGACTCAAGTCCAGGACATTGGACTTCCTAGAAGCTATGGAATAGTACTTTGAGCCCATGTTATAGACTTATTTATTTATTCATTAAGGAAATGACTTCACTGAACATTTGGATTTCCTATGTAAAGAGAAAATAGTACACCACTTTAGGTGTGGCAAGGTTAGGTGGCAGGATTAGGAGTAAATTTATTGCCTTCTTTTTGCTTCTCTGTAATTTCTACAATGTACATCCATTGATCCATATTTAGAAAGCATTAGGAAATAAACAAGCATTCATTTGAAGTAAATCAAGGGGTAAACAAAGGAAGGTCTGCTACTCACTTTGGAAGGGCAAGGGAGGAGACTGATTATTTGGAGCTGGCTCTGGGCCTTGATGATAAAAAGCAAACTTTATTCAAGCAAGGGAGTGGGCAGGGATGTGATACTGGGTAAAACCAACTCTTGTGGCTTCTGAAACAGGCGGACCTGCTTCTCCAATTACTATTTGTGTGAGTCTCGAGTCTCTGGAGGAATGGAGGAAATAAACCAACCGACCTTTATTGGCCATGGCTCTTGATCAGAAGTCGCAGAAACACACAAACTGAAACTAGCTTAGAGGGCAGAAGGAATTTGCTGAGTTACACAAACGAGGAACTAAGGAAGCTCATCACAGCCATGGCTCTTGTTCCATCTATGAACTTGGCCTGTCCCTTCTTTTTTTTTTTTTTTAATACTTTATTTTTTAAAAAGATTTTTATTTATTTATTTGACAGAGATCACAAGCAGGCGGAGAGGCAGGCAGAGAGAGGAAGGGAAGCAGGCTCCCCGCCGAGCAGTGAGCCCGATGCGGGGCTCGATCCCAGGACCCTGGGATCATGACCCGAGCTGAAGGCATTGGCCTTAACCCATCGAGCCACCCAGGTGCCCCCGGCGTCCCTTCTTGGCACTTAAGCACACTTGCCCCTTCTGACTGGAAAGGTGGGCACCAGCAGGCTTGTTCTATCTTCCCAGAGTGGCAAACCCAGTGGGAATAAAACCTCTCTCAGAGCCCTCACACTAAGCCTGAGATGATTCTGATAGGCCATGCTTGACTCCCATGGCCCCACCTGCTTTCTCAGAACCAATCAGTGTGGGGCACCTAGGTGGCTCGGTGGGTTAAGCCTCTGCCTTCGGCTGGTTGTGATCTCAGGGTCCTGGGACCGAGCCCTGCATCGGGCTCTCTACTTGGTGGGGAGCCTGCTTCCCCTCCTTTTTCTGCCTGCCTCTGCCTTTGTGATCTCTCTCTGTCAAATAAATAAATAAATAAAATCTTTAAAAAAAAAAGAAAAAGAAAAAACAATCACTTTGACCAGGTACTAGAGAGTAGGATGGGCCCAGCCAACCCCGTGTGCCCACCTGGGTACCCAGTGGCCCTCTTCCAGGAGACCCAGCTCTCCTGTGACAAATACAGAGCAAGGCAAACTCCTGACTAAGCCAGATGAGCTGAGCATTTCTCTTGGCCAGAGGGTCCAATTTATGTGTGCTGCTGGAAGGTTTAATTAGTTTGTGAAATGCATTAAGTGATAAGTAACTTTCACTAAGCAACATTTCAACACTTAGCGGGGGCAGGGAGAAAAACTTTAAAACCAAGGTGACAACACAAAAACAAAGGAATGTTTGGTCAGAAAAAACAAAAACAAAAACAAAAAAGACCAAAACAACAACAACAATAGCAAACCAGGACCATAAAATGTTAGGCTCTAGAGAAAATCCTCAGGGCACAAGGTTCTGAGAAAACAGGTATGTGGCCCCCTGACATGGTCTAAACCCTGGAGGGCCACCAGGTTCTTCCTGATGATTTCTGCTGCTCAACTAACTCTTTGCAGATTGGAGACAAGAACTACAGAAGATGCTCCTCCTTCAATAAAACTCCAAATAAATTAGATATTGAACAAGACACTGAGATTCTGGCAAGAATACACAAAAAACTGGGCCTCGAGCTATTGAGAGATGATAAATTGTCAGTTTCTGCTTAATAAAATTGTGTCTCATCACCATCTCCTATAAGGGGTTTGATAGCTTTCGTTTTTAACCTGTGAAGATGAAAATCAATTCTCAGCTAGAGCTGGAAGCCCCAAACCATACGGTGGCAAATATATCAACTAATCAATCAATCAGTCGGCCAACAGATCAGCAAGACCATACTGAAGATCAATTCCTGCTGGTAATCTGGGGCAGGGGAAAGAAAGAAAATTTGCCCCTGTGGACGCTGGATGAGGACACTGGATGAGGGAAGCCATGATCCGAAGGCACTAACTCCAACGTCAACGGCAACAGCGAACCTCTTTCGGTAACCTCTTTCCGGAAGAATTACGTTGAGTGGGCGTGTCCCACATTCCCATCTGTCCCGTCTCATAGACATGTTTGACTTCAAAGCCTGGGCTAATTCACAGGCTTTGACTTACACCTCTGCTCTACTCAGGTGTCCACACCAGCAACAACATTACTCCTTATATATCAAGTGGGTTTATGGATCCTACCCGTGCTCCCTCGGCATTTTATGAGACAGACATGGGGATGAGGAACCTGGAATCAAGCTCAAATTCCACTCCTATCCTTAAGTTATTCAGCCGTCCTTGGTCCCAGTATCTTTAACCACCAAAGCAGAAATAACAACATGTGCCTTGTAGCCTGCCAGGATTAAATGAGATCACAAATGCAGAATGTTTAAAGTAAGACCAGGTTCAGAGTTAATGGAATTTTGTTAACATTACAATCAGCACTGGTGATAGTGGTGTTATTTCAACAATCAGGTGGGTACTCTTGGGTTAGTTTTTGGTTTGGGGTGTTGTTTTTTGGGTTTTTTGGGGGGAGGGGTTGTATTCATAAAAACGAGTATAGGCATGTTTTGTTCCTCTGTTTTTTTATCCCTCTCTAAATGGACTTCCTCACCCTACAATAATCCTATTAAATTCTACAGACTTTCACTTACATGACAAATATCCCACTGGTTTCAGCCCAAACAAAAAACTAATTGTCCCCTTGTTTGTCTGTGTGTGAGTTTGTTTTTCCAGATGAAACACTTCAGACTCTATTTTCTTGTCCCTTGGCATTTTTTAACAACCACCACGGTATGAGTTAGTCACAAAGACAGGGCTTCTTGGAGCAAGAAAGTAAGGATGTGTGAAGCCAGTGGCTCTATTTGAAGCCACAGTTCTTAATCTCAGCTAAGAAATGACTGAAGGAGTGTGATATAGAGGAGAGAACATAAACTTGAAGGTCAGGAGAGGCCGTATCTTAATTAATCCTGCCTCCCCACTTCCGCCTCCTGGAAGTTACATGACACTGGCTATGTTTCTAAACCAGTGCAAAAATCAACTATTGTTCTTGCCCTTCCAAGAATGAGTTTGGCAAGATTTATAGACATTATTTCCCTACATATTCCTCACAATGTCATTAACAAGTCAGAGGCATCATGACCCTTCGGGGGAGGAAATAAGTGGAAGTATTTCCATGGGAGGCTCTGAAGAAAGAGGCTGAAGGCAGAAAAGCAGGAGATTCAAGTTCAAGTCCCAGTCCTACCATCACCACCTGGGTGACCTTCAAAAAGCCTCCTCTTCGTGCTGGCCTCCTTTCACTCTTTGAGAATGGGGAGATGGAGACTAAAGGATCCAATAATGTCCTTTCCACTCTGACACCTGATCACACTCCATTCTAAGACTTGGCATGGAATAAAATCTTACTGCTCTCCCTTCTCTCTCAGCTGCCTTAACAACCACACCTGCTACCCCTTGCCTGTCAGCAATGACCAGTATTTGTTGAACGTCAGATACGCATCAGACTGAGCCAGATGCCATACCTTAACCTTGCCCCAACCCTCTGAAGCAGATGCTGTCATTATCCTGCTTGATAACTAAGGAGTCCAGGGCCATGAAAGGTTGAAACCCTTCTTATTTAAGAAACATTTCCAGGATGGGGCGCCTGGGTGGCTCAGCGGGCTAAAGCCTCTGCCTTCGGCTCGGGTCATAGTCTCAGGGTCCTGGGATCAAGCCCCACATTGGGCTCTCTGCTCAGCAGGGAGCCTGATTCCTCTCTCTCTCTCTCTGCCTGTGTCTCTGCCTACTTGTGATCTCTGCCTGTCTTAAATAAATAAGTAAAATCCTTTTTAAAAAAAAAAGGAGGGGCGCCTGGGTGGCTCAGTGGGTTAAAGCCGCTGCCTTCGGCTTGGGTCATGATCCCAGGGTCCTGGGATCGAGCCCCGCATCGGGCTCTCTGCTCTGCGGACAGCCTGCTTCCTCCTCTCTCTCTCTGCCTCTCTGCCTACTTGTGATCTCTGTCAAATAAATAAATAAAATCTTTAAAAAAAAAAAAAAAAGGAAACATTTCTGGGGCATGAGATGCAGACCCACGTCACCATATGGCTTCTCAACAAGATGACCTCAACTTGCAAGATACAGGACTTGCAAGATAAGGTCACCCCTCAGGTCAGAGATCCCTGGGGTCTCTAAGGCATCTCCCTGTGTTCAGTAGTTCTTCCTGCTCCCCCCTCCCCATTTCTAGTTTGGGCTTTGATTTAGATCTTTGATGGCGAGAGGGGCAACATGGGTTAATGAATGGTTCAGAAACTTTTTGGCAGGCTGAGCAGAAGAAGAGTCCTTTGTCTGCCCTGCAGAATGCATGCCCTCAGAGGCCCTGCCCAACCTGCGGTCCTACTCTGGAGCATTCCTGCCTATGAGGCTATTGGGCAAGTTAAGTGAGATTCTATAGATTAAACTCCAGGGACAACTGCTGATGCACCACTGACCTTACTCTACCCCTACTCCTATCCCACTTTACGTCTCAACCCTTGAAAACTCCTTTTCTATTTTTGGTATTGATTCATCCCTCCTTCAATCAATCCAGGTCCCAACAAGAAAGAGATTGCATTCTTCCTATGTTCCCCTCTAGGATTTTGATGGATTCCTATCTTGCATTTAGTACTTTCATCCATTTTGAGTCTGTTTTCGTTTATGGTGTAAGAAAATGGTCATTTCCTTCTTCTGCATGTGGCTGCCCATTTTCCCAAAACCATTTGTTGAAGAGACTGTCTTTTCCATTGGATACTCTTTTCTGCTTTGTCAAAGATGAGCTGACCATAGAGTTGAGGATCCATTTCTGGGCTCTCTCTTCTGTTCCGTTGGTCTGTGTCTGTTTTTGTGCCAGTACCATACCATCTTGATGATGACAGCTTTGCTGAAAACAGAGTACTCAGGAGAGTTTACTGCTGAAGGGGCTATGAACCAAGGTGTGGGTACAGGGCACTGAAGTGAGAGGACAATAACCAGAGTCTTGGTAGCAGAATTTTACATCCCTAGGACCAAAAGCCTGAGAGTGAAGGAGTAGTTACTAGACATCAGAGAGAAAAAGAGAGAGGGAGAGGCACCAAGGACAATCGCCTTTCTTGGGAGGAACAGTCTCTAGTCGAAGGACGAAGCCAGCGAAGAGGTGACCTGGTAGGGAGGCAGTTAGAGGATAACACTCTGACCTTACTCTTGGCTGTGAGGGTTGGTCCCAGAAGTACCTAACTGGCTTGAGCCATTTTGCAAAAATACCTGTACAACACAGCACTGACCCTTGGCCAGGGCATGAAATGTACTGATTAGCAGTGTTGCTTTGTCACTGTGGGTACAAGGCTTTGGGGCTGGTTTGCACCAGCTGGGCAGTATTGCTTCTTGGCAATGGTCATATGAACAACTTGCACTCTCCAACCTCCCCGCAAACACTTTTTGGGACTCCCCATGGGCCTGGCCCAGGTGGAAGAAGCAGGCAGAGGAACTCCTTGATGTCCCGCATGTAGTTGGAAGAAGCAGGCAGAGGAACTCCTTGATGTCCCGCATGTAGTTCGGCTTCCGGGGTGGAGTGCAGGCTGGAGAAGCGTGGAGAGGAGGCCTCAGGGTCACACCTTCAGCATGAAGGCTGTATGTCCCATGCATCACACTTACCAGGTTCTCTTTTACATCAGACCGTGGCCCAACCAGCTGACCATGAGGCCCCTAAGCACGCACCCCCCTCCTTCCCCTGGGCATGTCCCCCGCCCATCTCAGAGCCTGGCAGGGAGTGTGACAGCACCTCCAGGGCTGGCAAGCCGCATGGAGAACCAGCCAGCTGCCTGCTTTCCCCCAGGGTCTACCCTTTTCTGTTATGGCTGCTGTCGAGGAAGCTCACCAGTTTCCCAGCGGCTACAGAGACACTCTGGAAGGCAGGGAGAGATGGCTGAGCGGAGAGAGCAGATGCAGGTGGAGGTCGGGCCATATCTGGTCTCCGAGTGCCTCCCCTGGTGACATTAGATAAACAGAGACGGGAATAACATTTCAGTGTGACAGCTTAAAAGGCATGTCAAGAAACAATTAAAAAGATGTAGAGCAGCCGGGTCCTGAGAGACTTATGGCAAAGTGAGACTGCTTCCCGTCCTCTGATGTGGGGCGACACGGCCCACAGCACATGTTCGGGGCCTTGAATTCTCAAAGGCAGGTCCTGGGAGGCCTGAGGCTGGAGAGCACGTGAGCCTGGAGAATTGGACCATCTACTGCTTTCAGGTGTTGGAGAGATCAACGGCCGTCAGCAGCACAGAGGATCTGCCCGGACAGTCCCCGCCCGAGCTCACCACCTTCGGAGCCTTGTCACAACCCCAGCCATGAGGAATAATGTCTATAGAGTGCTGTCTGAAGGATGTTCTGTCCATCACTCCTTCTGATCAAGTTTCTCAGATGATCTTCCCCAGAGTCCTGGGGTTCCCAAGGATGCTCCTGGGGCTCCCTAGAAACCAACCCCCTGCCTCCACCCCAATCCAGAGATTGCCAGGTCTTATCTGTTACGAGTGGGATACTGGGCTTGCAGATAAGAAATCACCTTTTTAAAAATGCATGCTGGGGCCTTAGAAGAGCAAAACCCATCACATTAGTCTAAATCTCGTTCTGTGATCAAGCCAGATGAAGCCTGGGTCATGTGTCTTTGCTCTGCTGCCCTTAGAATTTCTCGTGCTAAATTGAGCTTCAGAGGAATCCCATCAGCCCACTTTGTGGGAGCCCATAAAAAATAGCTTATTGAAATTCCTGAAATGCCTCTTGAAGGACTTATTCTGGTGAATTCATGAGAGCCTTTCCTCTTTTGTATCAGGAAGAGTTGTTTCCAGTTTGATTGGGTCATGCGACCCATGGGCTGGGAATCTGGCTCTGTCTCCATCTTGGCCTTGGCCTCTGCGAATCTCAGCGCCATCCCCGAGGCCCACTTCCAACTGTACAGAGCCTATGCTCTTAAGAGATTCTAGTCTCTAGTCAGCTCTAGATTCTAGTCAGCTCCCTCACTTACTTAATCATGTCGAATTGCATTTGTTTGTGTGAGTGGATATAGAATAAGTGTATCCTCCCTCTAAAAAGAGAGGGAGAAGAGACTATATGAATAAATAAAAGTATGTGACCCTTAAGGAAAAAAGAAGCATCTCAGTCCATTGGTAGAGCTTCCCCGCCCCCAAACATGTTCTAATTCTGATCTCCCATGAATGCACTGGTTTTCCCAGGCTCTGCTTACAAATCGTTGTTGGCTCCCAGCCTGCTGGCTCTAGGACATCAGGCTCCCTCAGATAGAATTCTAAAGCCTTCTCAGTCTGATCCACCAGCTCAGGCCTGTCCTGCCCCTGCGTCCTATACCCCCAGCATTAGGCTAAAGTGCTCATCATTCCCCAAATCCATGCAGTCCCTTCCTCTCCCAGTCTTTGGTACATGTGGTTCCCAAGTTTGTAATGTCTTCCCCCATTTTCCCCATGGGAAATTCAAGACTAGGAATATTTCTCCCCCTAGTTATGCCTACTCTGGTGCCCAGAGCAGACTGCTGCCCCCACTCCCTGTTTCTTCTGTCCAAGTCATGTCTCTGTTGGTCACTCACAATATTACATCACCAGGCTTCTGGTAGTCTCTCCCACTGGACGTCAAGCTCCCCAGGCACAGCCACGGGTGGTGGTGGGGGGCACAGTTTACTAGGGAGTCTAGACTGGGGACAGAACACTGAGGGGGCTTGGCACAGAAGAATTAAGTACTGTCTTTATGCCAGGACAGACAGGCAGGGAGACCCCCAAGGCATCCTTTCACAGCTCCTGTCAACACAGGTTTTAGAAATGTTGATGGCCATGGTCCCTCTCAGCCTCCCCCAGTCCTGCCCTCCTCTGACCTCCCTGAGCTCTTCCCCTCCAATCTCGAAATCCACCTGCGGGTGGGAGCTCTGGGATTTGTCTTGTGGTCATGGACACTCAGTCTCAGACTTCTGATGTTTTAAACTCCTGAGGTGAAGAATCCTTATTGGTTTTGCTAAGAAGAGAGAACATCATCTAGGGCCCCAGGCAAGCTGCATATGCTTGCACGATTCTGCTCTCCTGAGGGAATGACGCTCAGGGAGGCTGAGCGAGCCTCCCAGGACAGCACGGTACAGCAGCAGAGCTGCGCCTTCGTGTTGGCACACCTGTGGCACACGCGCGGCACCCCACCCCACGCCGAGAAGGAGCAAACACGGAGTCAGAAAGATTCAAGTCAAAACACTGGTTCAGGGGCGCCTGGGTGGCTCAGTGGGTTAAAGCCTCTGCCTTCAGCTCAGGTCATGATCCCAGGGTCCTGGGATCGAGCCCCACATTGGGCTCTCTGCTCGGTAGGGAGCCTGCTTCCCTTCCTCTCTCTGCCTGCCTCTCTGCCTATTTGTGATCTATGTCAAATAAATAAACAAAAATCTTTTAAAAATAAAAAATAAAAAAAATATGTTAAAAACAAAACACTGGTTCAGCTACTTACCCAACGTGTGTGTCCTTGGGCAGGTCTTACCTGTACAACCACACTTTCTTCTGTAGGGTAGGGAGAACACAATTACTTTATTTTCCCTACAAGCCAATAAGTCTACGGAATAACTCCAGTTTGCCAAGTCACCTAACTGCTCCGTGCCTCCGTTTCCTTCCCTACAGAGCAGGGACATGCCTACTTCGCCGGGCTACTAAGAGAATTGAGTAAGAAAGCAGATGCACAGCGTTCCGTACAAAGCCTAGATAATGAACACTTGCTTATTGTCTATGGCCATGTCCCTGGAAGATGAAAACTTTCAGTCTTGCCATGTATCGTCTACCAATCCAAGGGAAATGTCACCTATGGCTCTGGTATGTGTTGCGCTTGCTGGCTCTAAGGATATTCTTGGGAAGGAATCTCACTGTAATTCAAACAGATTCCTTTAATGCTTACCCATGCACTAAAGTCACTTTCGTCATCTGCCAAGGAGCCTCTTGATGCCTACATACCTGCACAGTTCTCTTGCAGGTAGCACTCCCTTGCCAAGCTCTAAATTATTGTTGGGAACATGCCCTTTATTCATCCTCTGTGCCCCCACCTAAGGCTTCTGTGACATCCTTGCACCCAGAGTGCTGGTCACCATGCTCTAGACACTGTGCGGTCAATTGCCCCCAGTCAGCTGCCCCTGTAGCTGCCAATACCTGTTCCCACACCATCACTCCACTAGGGGGCTCCAGACTCAGGCGCCATCCCTCTCAGTCGGCTCCACTCCAAGGCGACCACCTGCTACCTACACAGCCACCCTTGGGAAGTGACGAGCCTGCAGGAAGCACTGATGCTTTAAGAAGAGCCTTCACTCTTCCTGTGCTCAGAGAAAGAAGGAATTTCCCTGAGGCCAGGCCTGGGGAGGCTGCCATTTTTCTTCCTGAACTCTCCCCACTCCCAGGGGGCCATATTTAATTCATGATGCTGGAGCTAGCACCATTGCCAGATATATTTCCTTGATGATTAAACATTAAACACACAAGTATTTCAAAGCATTTGAAATAACTCAGAACTAATGAAGGACTAATTGCTTCACTCTGTGTATTCAAATAGTGATGTTATTTTAAAAAAATGCATTCTTATGTCAACTGCTGCATCCATTAATTGCACGTTTTCCAACAGTTAGCTGTGGTGTGATTAAAGCATATGAAAATAATCTTTTAATTAGCTTTCATTTCGAAACAAATAGACAATTAAACCAAAGAAGTAAGTGTGAAAATCCTGTTGGTCTGTTTTTGGGGGGGATGCTTGTACAAATAATGACTATATCACTGGAAATTATTTCCTTGGCTGCTCTAATGGCTGTTATAGTAATTTCATCTTTTCTCTATTACATCCCTTCTATTTCTTATAATCCTATACCCCTACTGTTATCCCCAGAAGCCTAAAATATATAACTAGAGGAATAATAGTCTTTTTCAAGAATGTCTTTTTGAGTAGAGCTCTTCAAAGTACCAGCCAATTCTTATTAAAAATATCACTGTACTCATCACTGGTGCTTAAAAAGAGGAAGAAAAATCTGTTTTGGCCACAGCATCATTAATACTCTCTCCCACCCTGTGAAGCAGGACCCGGGCCAGGTGATGGAAGAGGTCCCCGGAGCACAAGATTTAAGGAGGCACACATTCCCACATGCCAGCCCTTTGCTTGCACAACCCTCAGAGTGTGTGTCTCCTTACATTTTGAGACCTCAGGGCCCTGCTTGTCTCACTCTAGACCCAGCCTTCATGATAAAGAGTCACAGGGTACCCACTATGTGCTTAGTGCTATTCGAGAATCAGCTAACAATGAGAAAGGAATCTGTAGATTTAGTCCAAACCCTCTTCCAGCATGTATAAGGAGACTGCCCCCCCAAAAGAGGAAAGAACATGTTCAATGTGCTATGAAGAAAAAGTAAGATGCAGATGGCATGGTCCTTGTCCTTGGTCATTCGGTCAAGTATCTGCTGGGTGTGCGTGTGTGTGCCATATGTGGGGGATCCCCAGCCTCAAATGGGCAGTGTTACCATGAAAGATAGACTCAGCAGAGCAGAACAAGAATGTTGATTCTGAGGAAATAGAGATGATGGGCCACTCTTTGAGCTGAGTAACCAAGGGCTAGTGACTTCACCTCTCTGAGCCTATGAACCATTTCTTTAAGTGAAGGTAATATTTATGTAACCGTGAGCACCAAGGACCATAATGGGAAGTGTGTTGCATGGTGACTGACACAGAGTAAGGCACAATAATGACTACAGATGCCATTTTACAGGTAATTTAGTATGTGTTGAGAACTATGCTAAATGCTTCATCTACATTATGGCATTTTGTCTGCACAGGAACCCATAGGATAAGTATCACAAACTTCATTTTATAGGTAAAGAGAAGGGCTCAGAAAAATGAAATGACTTGCCCAAGTTCACCCAGGTGGTAAGTAGCAGTCAGGATTTGAACCATTTCCATCAATTTCTGGTATTTGAGCTCTTCCTTTCTTAAGAAAACAGAGATCACATTTGGGAACATACCCATGGTTAGCAAATTCTTTTTTTTTTTTTTTTAGATTTTTATTTATTTGACAGAGAGAGAGAGATTATAGGCAGGCTGAGCAGGCAGAGAGACAGGAGGAAGCAGGCTCCCTGCTGAACAGAGAGCCCGATGCGGGGCTTGATCCCAGGACCCTGAGACCATGACCCGAGCCGAAGGCAGAGGCCTAACCCACTGAGCCACCCAGGTGCCCCTGGTTAGCAAATTCTTAAGGCCAGCCCTACAGATTTTAAATCCATCACCCAATCCCCTCAACTACCATCATGAACTCAATTAATGGGGTTCAGTAGCACCATGAGCAACAAGAGTATTATAATCTCATTATGATGGAAACAATGTATAAGGCATAGAAAATATCACTTCTCACCTGATAGGACAATTGCACTGAGATGCTTAGAGAACTTGGGATTGGAAGTACATCATGTAGGAGAACCACAGAATTAAAGAGTTTAGAAGGGGTCTCCACTTCTGTGTTATCCAGCCCCAATCCCACCCCAGATCACCCCCAGTGCCTCTGTCATAAGGTGGCACAGCCTCGTTCACCTCCAATTCATTTCATCAACAAATGCCTTCATGATATTGGACTGAAACCTGCCCTCAGTCTCCTGGGGCCATGCAGACTCACAGCACCTCCAGGTGCCTCTTCTCCAAGGCACAAGACCTCAGGCTTCCACTCCAGAGGGCGCACTTCCTATGCATCTTATCAGCCCCACAAGGCTTCCTGTAACCTCCTGGATTCTGACAGATGTGGGGTTACATCCCAGCTCCACCACCACAGCTGACCTCCAAGAAGCCAGTTTGCCCCTCAGAACTTAGGTTTTCTCTTCTATAAAGTAAAAGCTCTAACAGCTACCTATTGAGTGGTATTAAAGGGGATGAAGCATGTAAGCACATTACCCACTCTATACAAGCACTTGATAAACGCTAATCCCTGTCATCATCACTGTGATGATTTCAGTGGGGAGCAGGAGAGCATCTGGGGACCCGTGGCAACGGAGAACAGGAGATTAAGGGGGTGGGGGTGGAGTCCTGCAGGCCAGCCTGAGAGAGACCCAGGAGAGGTGAGGTCAGCCCCCCTGCCACCTTCCCAAAGGGTAATCAGTAAACAAACCGTTGTACTGAGCAGAGCCCCCTTTGGGACTCTCTGGAGCTGGAGGGTCTGCAGCTCCATTCAGATATCGTTTCGGTTCTGCTAAATTATCACCAGCATGTGTTATCACAAATCATTCTGTGACTTGGCAGGATTGAGTGAAATGTGATCCCAAATCATACATTAAAGGAGTAGGGCATTTGCAATGGCACATTCATTTACACCATTCCATTTCGCTCTCTGAGCTGCTAAGACACTCAAAACTCCCAGCAGGGAGCACTGGCCACAGCAGAAGGAAGACACTGAGTTATGACACGTCCTTGTCAGTCTTCCCCGCAAAAGGAGGAGTGAGCGTGTATTGCCAATGCACTGTGACTGCTGAGGACCAGAGGGAGGCAGGGGCAGCTTAGCCTTGAAGCTTTCAGAGGTCAAAACATGGACAGCAAATTATAAGGACCCCAGGATGCCTCTTCCTTTTCTGCATCGAGTATCGGTGAGTACATGGATCCAAAGGTGAATTAAATTTGGAACTGTCCACTTCATCCTCCCTCCCATTCCTACTCTAGCTGCTGGGATAGACTCTCTTACCCTCCCAGCCTAGGAGGCAGCAAAAGCCAGGTCTGCTGGTAGATAATGCAATAGGAACATTTTGAAAAACCCAACACAGGGATCTGAAAAGGCTTCTGCCTTTTTGTGGTTGCCCAGGGATAAGGAAAGCACTGGGTACCAGTGACCTGAATCTCAGACATTAAAATCCTCAAATCAGTTAAGAACTTGACCCTTCCAGATTCACCAATCCCTACCCCATCTCTCAAGCTCTGATTGAGATATTCCCCCAGGCTCATCTACGGATAGCATGAACACAGGCACCATGCCAGTGAATAATATGGGAAACCGCTCTCATCTGAGGATCAGTAAAAGATTTACATAAGGAAGAAAATAATTTTTGAGGTCTGAAAAATGAGTTGGTATGAAATAGCCAAAGGGAGATTGGAGGACTGGGGCCCGGTGTTCTGCATTAGGGCACACTCTGGCAAATGCAGAGGACGGATGGACATCTGTGGGCTGGGACAGACCATGGGAGGGGGACTGGAGGGCGAGGAGGCCAGAGACCGGGGTGGCCCAGACACACAGCGCCCAATCCATGGTGAGGATTTTGGTTATGGTAATAGGCAGACATGATTAGATTTAGGTTTTAGAGGGGAAAAAAATGTTTGAATGCATCCGCTGTGTGGGAATTGGACTGTAGGTTGTGCCAAGAAGGGAGGGAGAGAGATTGAATAAGGATGATCACCATGGTCCTGATAAGGGGGAGGAACTGGGCTTGGGGCAGGACAGCTGCTGGATACGGAGTGGGAGATATCCGGGAGGTAAAATCAGCAGAATTTGGCAATAGATTCTCTGTGGTGGAGAGAAAAGACCGGGCAGAGGGTTTGGGCTTAGTATTCATCCAAATGCTCCCCTATGCAAGGTCATTTGAAGCCTAATAAAAAAGCTTTCATGAAATTAGATTAGTCAAGAAGTCCTGTGGTAGGCTGCTCATTTGAACAATATTAAAAAATACAGTGTGTGGTAGCCATACTGTTCTTTCTAGAATTTTCAGTGCTGTGAACTGGAGCACCATGCTTGGCATCTTCAGACATTTTTTTTCCCCTTCCTATCTGTTCTATAACCTGTCTGAGGCAAAGTGATCCTAATGCTAGTTTGTGAGAGAAAGAACTATTGAATATTGGGTGAAATGGAAATTCAAGAATTTTTTTTTCCTTTAATCTCTTCAAAATCTACATCAGGATACCTAAACCAGTTTCAACTTTGCCACTAACTTGCTACGTGACCTCAGGCAATTTTCGTTCCCTCTCTGTGCTTTCATCTCTATTTTGGGAATGTGGAAGGAAGTAATCTATAAAGCAACTTCTCGCGCTAATATCCTTTACATAGGAGACGCCAGCTCCACACACGTGGAGGAGAACATATTCATAATTGCAGGTAACTGAACTTCTGTTCCACACTGAGTATTGCACACTTGGATCCTGATTTTAACTCTGTTTCCTCAAACAAAGCGCAATATAATTTAGTCAATTTTGAAACAAATTTGCTCTAATGAAAAATGTTCCAAGCAACAACATTGCTTTTATAAGAGTTACATTTTCCTAATGGGCACCAGGCAAAGGGAAACATCAAAATATGTTCCAAATATGCAAACCCGGAGAATACACAACACTTAAACATTGCTGTTTGTTCCCAGTAAAATTAGCTCCGCAATACCCGCACGGTCGGACTCCGCAGGTGATTTTCCGGAGTAGTACCAATTTGTACCCCGGGCGTCCCAAGTACGGCACACCTGACTGCCACCTCTGCCACGTCCTGCCAAGGAACATCTGCTCTTAATGTCTTAAAGCTGTTTCCGTGAGCATACTCGTACTCCACACGCACAACTGCAGACTCAAATGCCCACCGCCCACCGCGACTTTTGCTGCCAATACCTTAGATTAGATCATCCTCATCCATTTTGCAGACCATGGCCCCAGGAGAGCAGCTGGTCTACCTGACTCCAGATGCATGCCTGCACGCACACTAGTCCACGCTCTGTGTCAGCTTCCAGGACGTTCTCTGTAACAGGAAAGCCTGTCCTTCTTGTCCCCCTTGGTCCACAGTCTCTTGAGGCGAAGCCCAAAACCCCAGGACAGGACACTGCAGATCCTTCTGGAACCTATCCCAAGCCGGTGTCAGACTGGAGGAAATGAGACCAGTGAGGTCAGGAAGGCTATGGCAGAAAGGTGCTTGCCACGAGCCTCAGAGAGGTCCACTGAATCAACAAGTGAAGGAATATTTGAGTAATCTCCTTTTTTGGAATCACGGACTTCATTCCTAATCTTACAATTCAATCACAGAAGCAAGGCCACCTCACTGCTTTAGGTCTCAGAAAGCTGAAGAAATATCAGGATTTACTAGATTGTAAATTTCTACTACCAGGAGAGCTGATCTACCTGGAGAGAAATCAACAACAGTGGAAAAAAAAAAAAGTGGCTACAAAAGATTGTCAAACTTTGTCCAGCTCATCACCCCACTGAGAGCATCGGTGCTGGCACCCCTGCTCATCACCTCTGCACCCCCGGAAGAAGGCAATGTGGACACTGCAATCATTGGCTGCAGGCCATGTTCTTGGCCCACTGAGGCTTGTTTCCAAACGGGTCCATGGACTTTGGGCTGGTCCAAGAGAAAGTTTGCATTGAGATACAGCAAATGAAGGGGGGAAATGAGGAGTACTTTTTCACTTTAATGGAGTTGCCTTTATTCTGAGATTATATACTTGATATCTACCAGGTGACATCAGAATGTCCTTTAATGAAATGATTATGATGGTAGAAGGTAGAACATATTTCATTGTTAACATTTCGCCTTTATGTCCTCACTTAGCCAAATAAGAAGTTGGTTATTAGCATGTGCTCAAAAAATATTTTTGGGGACGCCTGGTGGCTCAGTGGGTTGAGCCCCTGCCTTCAGCTCAGGTCATGATCTCAGGGTCCCGGGATCGAGCCTCACATCGGGCTCTCTGCTCAGCGGGGAGCCTACTTACCCCTCTCTCTCTGCCTGCTTGTGATCTGTCAAATAAATAAATAAAATCTTTAAAAAAATATTTTTGGACATTTGAAAGGTTTACAAAATCTGAACATGTTGGGGTCTACTATTCTATGCCACATACAGGTTCTGTGCAGGACACACTTTAAGGTATTAAGGTAAGTGGATTTTATTGAAGGAGTTTTATCCCCTGAGCAGACACCAACTCATTGGTAACTGCTGCCTGGAAAATGTATTGGAAAGGATTCTAAGCCTCATCTGTGCTCAAAGGGGGAGAATGTTCTAGAATCCATTAGTAAGACCTGCCGTAGATGAGAGGGGGAAGCGGCGATCCATTCACAGTGGTGTGCTACTAAATATTTAACAACTGTTCTCTAAAAAGAAGAAAAGCCCTGTGTCCTTGGGCCAATTTCCATGTAACAGTGCTCCCACCCTAGTCAATTTCCAGCCACCAACATGATGTCACTGGAAGCAGAGTGGAGAAGGAATGCAGATGATCAGCTAGCAGGGGAGGGAATAAGCCAGCACCAGGGCATCATAGCACACTTGCCCTGAATTTGCTTTTCTGATTCTACCCAGCAGGAAGGCACTGCATGTGTGTGGCTTGGTGTCCCACTCACAGACCACAACTCTCCTTCCCATTGTTCACTTAAAGCAATATATTCCTTTGGCTAGAAAAGGATAACACATTTCTGTTTCTTACATTCAATATGGTTAATTTATCAATTCTCATGTAGGTAACTCCAGCAAGAGATGAAATGGGTGGTCTTGTGCACTCCTCGCTGGCAAAAACAATGACATTGCAATGAGAATATTGAAACATGAACATCAAAATAGAAACAGTGTTAGCCAAGCATAGCTACCCAAGTCAACTCTATCAAGGGGACCTGGTATTAGGTGCCACGGCTGATGGAGGCCTCATGGCTATTTGCCCTCTTGCTATGGATACAACATAAACAAAAGTTAAATGACCAGAACTTGTTATCTACTGACCAATTAGTTGGTTTGAGATGGTATTTCTAGGCTGAGCAACAGAGCTTTCTGAAGAGCATCAAATCCTAATATTTATTAAAATAATGAGTCATGGCATTAAGCCTGAAATGTAGGACCCAAGAAAGGTTATAGTACTGAGTGCTGGTTTTGTAACCTGGCTTCATGCACATGAAAATTGCGCCCTACCTCCTTGGTGTTAGTCCAGCCTCCCCCAGCTTTACTCTGGAGCTCAACTCCCTAGGTTGAGGGAAAGCCTGGAGGTTGGTCCATAAAGGAGGGTTGGGGGTAGGATATGGGAGTGGGTATGGGATGAGTTTGGAAACTAGAATATGGAGAACTGTGTTTTTTGGAGAAGGCGCATGCAAGTTTCCAAAGTACATTTGTGCAGGCTGTGCACTGAACAACTCCAGAGAGTCACCATTTTATGAGACTATGGCAGTCCTGCCTCTAAAGGACCTATAAGTGAGGCAGGATCTGAAGCAAGAATCAGGGTCTTCATGGTCAGTGGGGAAGAACAAGAACAGTAGTGAAGAACAAGATTGATGGAAGAAGTTCAGAAAAGAAAACAAAAACTGTATTGGGACTGCTGTAGCTATTGATGAGGAAAGAGCTATAATGTACACAGATCTTGCTTGAAGTAGACTCAGTGTTGTACAGATGGGGAAACTGAGACTAAGAGAGAGAATTGTTCATTGCCCAGGAAATGAAGGGATTGACAGAAAGAAAGAAGGCTGTTGCCTGCGTTAGAGCATCTGGGGACAAGCAGCCATTGCAACTCAAGTTCAGGAATGCTTAGAAACTGAGCAAGTCAGTACACATGGGGTATGGGACCAAGTATAGAAGCAGAACTCAACACCCAAAAACCAAAAATCCAGTCAACAAATGGGCAGAAGACATGAATAGACATTTCTCCAAAGAAGACATCCAAATGGCCAACAGATACATGAAAAGATGCTTGGCATTAGTCAGCATCAAGGAAATACATCAAAACCACAATGGGATACCACCTCACAACTGTCAGGATGGCTAAAAGTAGCTCAGGAAACAAGGTGTTGGCAAGGATGTGCGGAAGGGGGGACCCTCTTACACTGCTAGTGGGAATGCAAACTGGTGCAGCCACTCTGGAAAACAGTGTGGAGTTTCCTCCAAAAGTGAGAAGTAGTGCTACCCTATGACCCAGCAATTGCACTACTGCATATTTACCCAAAGGTTACATAGTGATTTTAATAGGGTACATGCACCCCAATGTTTACAGCAGCAATGTCCACAATAGCCAAACTATGGATAGAGCCCAGATGTCCATTGACAGATGAATGGATAAAGAAGATGTGGTATATATACACAACAGAATATTACTCAGCCATCAAAAAGAAAGAAATCTTGCCATTTGCAATGATGTGGATGGAACTAGAGGGTGTTATGCTGAGTGAAATAAGTCAGTCAGAGAAAGATAAATACCATATGATTTCACTCATATGTGGAATTCAAGAAGCAAAACAGATGAACATGGGGAGGGAAAAATAAAATAAGGTAAAAACAGAGGGAGGCAAACCATGAGATGTTGAGAACTCTAGGAAACTGAGGGTTGCTGGAGGGAAGGTGAGTGGGGGACAGGGTAACTGGGTGATGGGCACTAGGAGGGCATGTGATGTAATGAACACCAGGTGTTCTACACAACTATCACTAAACTTTATCCTGACCCTAATACTACACACTATATGTTCACTAACTTGAATTTAAATTAAAGAAAGTCAGCAGAGATGCAAGAAGCAAGTTCCATGGAATGCTGCATGAGCAGAGCCAGGGTGGGATGACCAGATCCCCCACTTGATCCAACAGGCTAGGCTGAACTCCTAATCCCACCTGCTCTATGAAGTCATTTTCCTGTTTCTTAAGGGTAGTCATACTTGCCTTTTTGCCTGCAGTGATGAGCACAAGACTATACAACAGCCTCCTAAAAGCCCGCTTTTTATAAAAGTTACCAGCTGTGGGCACCTGGGTGGCTCAGTTGGTTAAGCAACTGCCTTAGGCTCAGGTCATGATCCTAGAGTCCTGGGATCAAGTCCCACATCGGGCCCTCTGCTCAGCAGGGAGTCGGCTTCTCCCTCTGCCCCTCGCCCCTCTCTCAAATAAATAAAATCTTAAAAAAAAAAAAATTACCAGCTGACACGTGTCCACCATCCCCCTCCAGATGTGAACTGAAATTGGCAGATTCCACAGCCCAGGGTGGAGAGATGACCAGAGGAAGATGGGAAACAATGTTAGGTGAGGGGAGTACAATGTAACTATGGCACAAAATGTTCTAGTTGTGGTCACTGATACACACCACCCCCTCACATCATCATGGCAACCCTAGGGATAAGAATTCTGCTCCACATTCTCCATATGGTAGAACTGAAGCTCCCACAAATTAGGTGGCTTGCCCAACTTCGCAGCACTAGGAAGCAGCCTCGCTGGAATCTGAATCCAGTTCTGTCTCAACGTAAAGGGGCTGCCCTTGCCACTCAGCATCCTTGGACTGGCCACACAGGCACTACCTTGGAGCTTGTTAGAAGTTCGAGCTTCCCTGGCTCCCAGACCTGCTCAATCAGAACCTGCATCTTAGCCAGATCACCAGGTGACTCGTGAGCTTGCTGAGGCCTGAACACCCTTGTTCTGGAAGAGCCCTTCCCAAGTGTCCTTCAGAATGTTTCTGCTTCCAGAGTATGAAATCTTGACTTATTTTTCTTCCACTGGAGTTTGGCCAAAATGTTCTGCCACCCCTAGTTGCAATTACCTTGTTAGCTCCCCTTCCATTTCTCTGTGATGGAGAAAGCAAACGGCACAGCCCAGTGTGACTTCTCTCATGATGATGACAGAGCCAAGATGAGGTTTGTTTTAAGGTGAACCATTGTTCTGGGCTGACCACCGTCCCAAGCTTCCTCTCGGTGTATGTGACTTCTCATCACCTCACCTGTTGAGTGGGAAAAATCCCATACACACGGGATTGATATAGATGCTGGGAAAGAAGGGACAGGACTGAGACCATCTGATTTCATCTTTCTTCTCAAGCTGTCAGAATAAACCCACTGTACCACCGTAGTCCATGGGAAATTAGAGGTAAGATGTCTAAAGGGACGAGTCCGAAGGCCATGCCAATGAGCACTGCCCTCCACCAACCCCAGGTGGAACATGGCCTGTCCATCACAGGCACAGGTGCTTGGACCAAGGATGGAGTGGAGACGCCATGGCTCTCTCACACTCATGCATTCATTCCCATTCTCATTCTACTCCCTGACCTTCTCTCCTCCTTTCCTCCAGCTTTCCTTTGCCTCCGTCCTTTACTCTCAAAGGACTCCTCACTCTATTTCTGCCCTCCCACACCTCCTCCCTGAAGCTGTGAAAGAGAGGCTATCCGTTAGCAGTGAGGGCTTAGAGCATGTGCCGGGGATGCCCCCTCCCACGCCCTCTGCGTGCCCACCTCTAGGTGCTGGACACCACGTTCTGCAGGCACCTGCTCCCCCTGCAGGAGCCAGCTTGGCCAACACATAGAGGAAGATGGGAGTGACGAAGAGCTGACACCCCACAGCAGCCTGGCAAGATAATGAGTGAGGCTTGGTATGTAAGTACCTCAGCTCTCTTGCCCCTCATGTAGACCACCATGGAGGCTTATGTTCGGCACTGAACACCCAAGCTCCCCAAAGGGGCTGGGCTCCAGCTACCCCATGTGGTAACTTGCTTGATGATACATTGTTTTCTGACTGCCTTGCTTGTCCCTCCACTACACCCTCCCCCACTTTCTCATATTTCCTGGAACCAACTCCCTCCCACATCACCACTCACACTTGAGTGTTCATTTCAGGATCAGCTTCTGAAGCTGAAGCAAGAGATCACGGACAGAGGGGGAAAGCAAGATGTGAGGAAGCATGAGGGGCAGCGGCAGAGGAGAGGGTGAAAAAGCCAAAGGCCCAGAGGGGAGAAGCGGAAGGAGAGCCCAGGGCATCCACAGTGGGTCCTAGAGCAGACTCAGGCCCAGAGAAAGCCCTCTTCCTTATGAGGCTGAAGGGAAGACCTGACCCTTGCCCCCTGGACAGTCTCATCAGATCAGCAAGCCAGACCAAGACCAAGGAGGGGCAGCCAGATAATGTGATTAGGACAAGCGTAAGAGCCGGCACTTCTGGAACACTTCCTGTGTGCCTGCAAGTCTCCTACACACTTAATGCATCTCGACAACCCTCAGGACAACACTGTCAGGTAAGTGATAACATTACCATCAGGAAGGAGTGAAGAATGATGGGGAAACTGAGTCACAAAGAGGTGAAGGGGAGTGATTTGCCAAAGCCATTAAGTTGTAATGATCAGCTCAGAAGAGGCTCAAACCCACACGGTTCATCCACTAAATGCCACACCAGACTGGGCCACACGCCACTCACTGGGGCACCACCCTTCTTCTAGAGGTGCAGTTTTCACATTTCCAGGACATATTTCTTATTTTGAGGGGAAAAAAAAAAAGTTACCATCTCCAAAAGCTTCTGGCTCTGGACCTCATCATTTCTTAACATGGATTCAGTCCCAAGCAATGCGGGATCTGAAGAAGTCTGGGTCCCCTGTGCTGAAGACAGACCTGGGAGCTTTATCTGTTTAGTGATTTAATGTGGCCCCACTCCTGTTGAGGTCGCTGCACCTGCCCCACTTCTTATCTGAGGAAGTCAGAATTAGGATAAGCATTAGGGCTTGCTGGAAACTGCGGGTCTTTCTGACTTCTGGCGTCCTGGCCCAGAGAATCTGGGCTGACTGTGGTCCAGCTCCAATCACCCAAGGTACTCTTGGGACAGGACTCCCCAGACAGTGGTGGTAGTGGAAGGACACAGGGCCCCAGGTCCAGACCCAACGGGTTTGAGAGGCTCTGCTCTCAGGAGGCCTCAAGACTTTCCTCAGAGACCCACCAGCATCTCGGCTCACACTGCATCCCTCCCTCCCCACCAGGTCTACCCTCCCCGACCCAAGGGGTCTTCTAGAATCTTCTGATTCTAGAAAAGAAAGCAATGCTCAGGGTCACCACGAATTCTAAGTGTGAGTTCCTTCTGTTTCCTGCAGGACCTGCATTTATTAAGTACAAACACCAGGAGGGAAACAGATGATAGGCAAGCACCCAAAAGGCAGGAAACACCGATTAATGCTTCAAAACCACATCACCCCCCAAAACACGTCACCTCAGTAGTTAAATGCCACTTCATCCACCATAAGTCCAAAACTCCACTTTTTCTTTCTTTTTTTTTGGGGGGGGCGGTGAATATTTCTCATTTCTTCCTCTTCTTTAGATTCTAAAGGTTTGTGCTGGTTTCCTTTTTCTTGTATTTTTTTCCCCCAGAGATCTAAGAAGTCAAGAAGGAACCTAAACCAGATAAAGTCTGATGAGAAGGTGCCCCCACAGGACAGGCTGAAAGGAAGCTTTTCAAGAAAATACAAAAACAGAAAAAGCAAGAGGGTGGACCTAGGCATTTCTGTCACTAAGAATAGCAGCGGTGGGCTCCAGGCTCTCCAGTCTTCCTCCTAAAGCTCACTGCGGGGGGGGGGGGGGCTCAAATCCATTTTCTGTTTCAATTGATGTTAATTTCATCCCAGCATATTTTAGGCCCTCTCATCACAGGATGATTCATTGCTGCGTGTAAGTGAGTACAATCAGCTCAAACATTTGTAGTCTCCGTGCAACTGCTGTATGGAAAAAAGGGGGCTGCCCCTACCCACCCACCCCATCGCCCCTCCCTGGTCACCGGTCTGGAATGACAGGCAGCTGCTGCTGGGCGCTCCCTCTTCTGCTTTGCTGACTTGGAACCACACAAAGCATTTATCCCCCTGGAGACCAGCCGCTTCTGGCGAGGAAATATTTTCGTGAAGAGGGTTATGCTCCTGACAGCTTGGCCGGGAACGTTTCCAAGGGCAATTTGGAAGAAACTTTGGCAGGTCTTGTCCCCACACAGCTTTCTAACCTTTGTGCCCAAGAAATTCTCAAGATACGTTTGCTTGGTGATCATCTCAGCATCTAAGAACTACCAGGCTGGAGGAGGCCTCCGACCTTTTCTTTGCCATTCCAGGAATTGTGCTGGGAGGAAATTAAGAAACAGTAGACAAGACTCATTGAGGGCCACGTGGCAAGAGAATCCAGATTAGAATCCACATCTCTCATGGTCCAGAGTATACACAGCTGCTCTTATTCTACAGGCACTGTTTGAGAATAACTCTTTCCTGATTATTAAAAGTATTCTTATTTATTATAGAGAATTTTCTACATATGGACTATATTACTCTATAATCCCACTCCTCAAAGATAATCACCATCAAGACCTGCTGAGCGGACATTCACCCCCAGGCACTCACAACGGGCTTCGCACTTAGAAGAGTCCTGTGCTTGATTTAATGCTCTGCTGTTGCCGTCTTGAATCTCTTAATAATTTTCTAATAAGGCAGCATGAATTTTCATTTTGTGCTGGGCCTCATTCATTATGTAGCTGGTCCTAACTACCATTAATATTTTAGTGCCTTCCTTTCTAGTACCTAGCACCCTGTTTTATCCCATTCATTTGTTCTTCCAACAAATGTCATTTGAGCACCTACTGCATGCAAATGATAGAATCCTGTGAAGAGAGCATTAAAGGGAAGCCCTCCCTAAAAGCTTTAAAAAAAAGGGGGGGGGGGGAGCCCCCCCTTTATTGCCGAGTTCCAGGAACACAGACGAATGCACTGCCATTGTTGGTCTAGGGGGACAAAATCAGCTTCCCAATGGGAAAAGACTAAAACACCCATTTGAGTCTAAAAAAAATCAAAATAAAGGAGAGGGTAGACTGAGGGTAGAAGGTCAGGCATGGTCCTTGGGCCTCCATGCCAATCTACTCTGCACTTCTGTGTGGATGAGGGCTCTGATCTAAGGCGCCAGGGGCCGTGTTCCAAGTGCAGACAGGCTTGAGTTACACGCAAGTGACGACTTGGGGAGCACACCTACAATCGCAGATACTCTGACAACCTGGCAGTGAGAACTAGGACTAGACTCTGTCCACTTCCAACAAAGGCCAACTCCATTGCCGTGGCCCAAGCCCTTCTGCTGAAAAGCATCACACTTGGTAACTGCTTCCACAGCCTGATCTCTCTGGAGCTCCCAGCACTTTTTTGGCCGGGGTGTGGCAAGGGATCTCCGCCATTAAGCCTAGGGAAAGATACTTTACAAAGCAATGAAGAGCTTTTTCATCCAAGCAGCAGGGAGGAAACGTAAAAAGAAAGTTATCCCAGTTACGTGGTAGACACTGGGACAGCAAAAGACAAAGCTCTGTATGGTCAAAATGTTATTTCCCCACAAGGGAAAAAAAATAATGTAACCTTTCTTTCTATGGACCAAAGGCATCTGATAGGGATCATTCCATTTACAGCAATATACCCCACAGGATATTTGAAAACTCTGATTGAATCTTTAATTTCTTGCCAATAAGGTGAGTGCCTGAATTCAACTGCTGGAATAAGATAGAAGTTTAACTCTATAACTAGGAGCTGCTCTGGATCCACAAATACGTACCTGCCTTCTAGATGTTCTGGGAAAGGGGAATGGTCAAAACTTCAACTGCCTCCTTGGTATCTGACCCACTTATCTTGCTGGTGAACACTTCCAAGGATAAAAGTTTCAAGACCCAGTAAGTTCAGAGACAAATAACCTTTAATATAGACCAGGATGACTTTGCCTCCTCACCCTCAATATTCACTGGGTTTCTCTTAGAGAAGCACCAAAACTGAGAAAATTCAAGCCACGTAGCTTTGACTGAATTTGAGGTGACTATTAGAGAATGTGTCCCATAAAAATGTGCCTGTGACTGCCAGTCTTTCTCCCTTCAATCTAAGACCAAAGTGACATCCTAAAAAGCAGATAAGAGGCACCTGGGTGGCTCAGTTGGTTAAGCATGTGACTCTTGATTTCAGTTCAGGTCATGATCTCAGGGTCATGAGATCAAGCCCCATTGTGGGTCTCCACACTGAGTGTGGAGCCTGCTTAAGATTCTCTCTCCCTCTACCCCTCCACTTGTGCACCCTCTCTCTCTCTCATTCTCTCTCTCAAAAACAAAAAATAATAAACATAAAATAAATAAAAATAAAAAGCAGATCAAACCATGTGCCTAGTAGATATCCCACCTCCCCAAAGCCCACCTGAGTTAAGGGTAGCTCTGACAGACAGACTCATACACATACTCAATAGCCCATCTCCAAGGCGCTGGTTTTTCTACTTCTGAGCTTTCTCTGAAGTTGCAATAGCTGGTTGAACCCACCATTAACTAAAACTTATTTGACTCTAAAAATGAGCACCACAAAAGGCAGAGGGAAGGTTAGGCGTGATCCTCTGGCATCTAAGGTAATCCACTCCGCATGTTCACAGTGGGGAGTGCTCTGCTGGACAGCGAGAGGGTGGGGCCTGAGGTGCCGTCAGACGTCATTTGTGTGCAAGCAGCCTGACATGCAAGGAGTCACTGCCACGTGGGGCAACCCTCAGCTGAGAAAGGATGGGAGTCAGTGGATAAAAGCCCCCAGCTCCCATTTTCAGGAGGATAATTTTGTGGCATGTTCTCCATGGTTCTTTTTATTTTTTATTTTTTAAGATTTATTTAGAGAGAGAGAGAGTGGGAAGGTAGGAGCAGAGGGAGAGAACTGTCAAGCAGACTGTCCACTGAGCGCAGAGCCCAGTGTGGGACTCGATCTCATGACACTGAGATCACAAGCTGAGCCAAAACCAAGAGGTGGGCACTCAACTGACTGAGCCACCCAGGCGCCCCTCTACCTGACTCCTTAAAAGAAGCCCAGCAAGGGTGAGCTCTGCCTTGCCCATAGCAGTAACCAGTTCAGTCGCACACACGGTTTCCACATGGTTCCTTCCTTCCCTGTATCCCATTTCCATACCCTTTCCTGTTTGGGGTCCCCTTCCGAAGAAACCACATGCACCCAGGTCCTCCTCATCTGAGGCTCTGCTGTCAGGGAAACCCAAACTAAGACACCATCTCATTCCCCTCTTAAAACCCCTCAAAATCTCTTTGTATTTAAGATAAAACTGGAGCTCCTTAGCTTAACGTTCAAGGCCTTTAAGAAATCGGCTCTTGACTGCTTGTCTTGATTTGGATCCCAAATGCCAGAAGCACTCACCTACCTGCAGCTAAAACCCCCCTCAGTAGCAAGCCTTCCTCTCCTCCCTCATGCAGTCCCCTCTTCCTTATTTCCTCGTGCCCATCTTGCCAGAGTTCAAGAAAGACCCTGGTTTAACAGCCCCCCAGCTGGGAGCCCCTCCCCACTCCATCTCCTGCACCCGGATGCGTTGTCACAAAGCATCCTTTCAGAGCATCAGGACTGGTGCTCAGCTCCCCAGAAGAACGTGTGCTCCTCATGGGTGGGGCCTTCATCTGGCAGCAGAGGCTGGGGCTTCATACAGAAGCTGGCATATTGCAGGTACACTTAGACATTTTTAAAGGGCCATATGGCTTTTCCTTCTGTCCTCAGCTAGATTTCATGTCCTCTAAGTATCCTGGGTACTCGTGGCCTTTTATGCGGGCAACAAAAGGACTTTTTCTTTTTTTAAAGAAGTGGCATAAAGTTGATCTCCTGTGCAAAATTCTCCCTCCTGGAGGGAGGGGTGTGGACAGTGATGCTTTACAGGTATCAGCGCAAGGCCAAGGTCCACAGAGACACCAAGTGGAAGGATCTCAGGGCTTTGAAAGGTAAGGGGTGGGCAAAGCTGGGAATGGTGCAGGCAGCCTGCCTAAGGGACTTGCTCAAATGAACACTGTGAGGACTAGAAGGCCAGGTTCCCAAGTCCCAGGCAAGCATTCTTGCCACTCACTCACGTCATCCCTCATCAGTGCTGAGTCGGGACCAGGCCGACAGGGCCTCAGCCTTTTCTAGCAGGTCAGAATGCAATATTTTTTGAAGGATAAGGAAGTAGCAGGGAAGCAATACTTCAGGGAGAATAAGCGTTCTGAACTCCCCAATTCAAGCTAAATCTGGCAAATTTCCCCCAGAAAAATCAAGCACTATTTGTAGAATTCAAAGCTCAGGGGGAAAAAAAAAGCAAAGGTAATTGAGTTGATGGATCAGGTTTTCTAGTATGTCCTGTGTATTGTAAGTATTTTTCCTTGTTTTCTTATTTCTGTCAGTATGGTTCTTTCTCCACTGTGTGTTGTGCAAATTAGAGGATTGTGAACTGGGCGAAGTAGACCAGGCCTTGTCTAATTCAGCTCCCTTTCTCCAGCACTGACTCGTTAACCCTATCCCCACCACAGAGCAAGTAAAGCGAATTATGTGTGCAGCAAGGCAGATGCACAAAAGGACAGATGAATGGATGGTTGACAGAGGGACACAGGGTCGGGGGGGTGAAGGAATGCATTTCCTCATTAGGGCTTCCTTTCCTGCCTACTTTTTTTTTTTTTTTAAGATTTTATTTATTTATTTGACAGACAGAGATCACAAGTAAGCAGAGAGACAGGCAGAGAGAGGAGGAAGCAGGCTCAATGCCAAGCAGAGAGCCCGATGCGGGGCTCGATCCCAGGACCTGAGATCATGACCTGAGCCGAAGGCAGAGGCTTTAACCCACTGAGCCACCCAGGCGCCCCCTGCCTACTTCTTTCATGACCTCTTCTCTGTCTTAGCACCCCAAACCCATTAACTTGCCTTTTTCTAAGCTTACTCTAGAGACAGGACAGGATGGTTTCCCCAGCAAGTAGGTAGTGTCTATATGACCCATAGGTTTCCCAGGCTCTCCTCATCTCCTGGACTAAGGACTCTCTTCCACTATAAAAGGCCTTTCCTCCTATCATTATAGACCAGTCTGCAGAAGTGTGTTAAGGCTGAAGGACATTGCCAAGATGTCCTGCAGGAGAGCAGACCTGAGATCCTTCTGAAGACAGACATCCACTGTGGACAACAGATGTCACCTCCTGAGGCACGTTCCCCAGAAGATGCAGATTCCTCCCTTCACCATCTCCTCCCCATTCTGCTCAGCATTTTGCATAATGTTCATTTCCCTAGACAGTTTCCATCATGTTTATTTCAGGAACTCCAGCAGTCACTATTAGCGTGACCTACATATTTTTTTGATGTCCTAGGTGTTCTCCAATTATCATTAACCCAGTATGTTTTAAAACCAGTCTTAGAAGTAATTATAGCAGGGAACTAGTTTTGCTTCTTTCCAATCAACAGGAGGAAATAATAAGAGAAGGATTTCAATCATGAGCAGAAAAATCTGCTTCTTAAGCAAAAATCCAGGAGAAAAATTGGCCACTTGGGAAAGAAAGAAGCAAAAATGTCTTGATACCCTATTGTGCACTAGATATTTTCACCCGTTATTTCCCACCATCTTTATAATATCTTACAAAATAAGTATCAAAAATTCCACTTTTATAGATGGGGGAACGAAAGCTTAAACGAGAACTATTCTTGAGATTAAAGAAGTAGAATATATGCAAGCAGAAATTTGAGCTATGCAAGCACACTTGGCAGGTCCACAATTGATCCAGAGGTTGCCTCTGCCTAGTGGGACCACCACATCTGACCACCACCTTCTTTGTACACAGCAGCCTGTGGCTTCAGAGAAAGCAGCCATGTTCTTCCTTAGCCTCATCCCCTCCGCACTTCCACTGCAAATAGGTAACTGGTCCTGGGCTGGACATCCAAACCAAGCCCGGCCAACCTGATTGGTCCAGAGTTGAACATTGAACCCAAGTCCAACCAATCAGAGACCTTTTCTGGGATTTTTCCCCCCACACTGGAACAGGCCATCAGAACCATGTTCTCTGCTATCTGCCAGCAGACGAAATGAGACTGAGACATGAAAGCCAAGAGCAGAGGGCACCCATTCACAGGGGAAAGAGAGATGAGGGAGGAACAGAGAGATGGCAGAGCCCCTGACACAGGGAGTATCCAAAGCCTAGCAGCATCTTGGACCTTCCTGGTCCAATCCCACCTTATCATCCATGAGCCAACAAACATCCATCTGCCTCTGTTGGCTCTGGTCAGATGTCAGTCTTAAACAACCAAAAAGGGTCCAGACTGATACAAAGGTCCTATGTACATGTTTCCTAGTCCCTGGTTAGAGACCAGATAAGTAAAGCTGGGCTCAGGTGAAGCCAAGGATGTCCCTTAATCCTGTAACATGAATGAGATTTGACTGAAAACCTTTTCGTGCCTGAAGATTGGAGTATTGGCTTCTAAGGAGCCCAGAGAGCTGGTCCCAACTCCAAACAGCACAGTGTGTGAGCAGGGGTGCTGAGCAGGGGGCAGAGAGTGGAATCTGTTTCACAGTTACACCCAACCCATCCCTCACCCTCCTTCCCTCAGCCTCAGTCTCCTCATGTCTACAATCGCCGACTTGACCTGGGCTTCAGCCACTCACCTACCACCCCCCCCACCCAGGGGCACGAGTGTTCACACAACACTTTTTAAAAGTGGGTTTGCTTTGTTGTCCTTCATCTGTGAATAATGGATCTGATGGGCCAGCCATATTTTTCCAGCACATATTAACATGCATAACAATTCCCATAAAACATGTTTGGCTGGGCACCACTCAGATCCCCTCGGGTCCCACATTCTGGGAAAAAATGGAGCAGACGATCTCTAAGAAGCCGATGCCCGCGTCATGGAAGGTGGTGACAGCAGGCCAGCCCACTCAGTGTCCACTGAGCAAACGTTTCTGGCGTGTGTGCTCCAGACGACCACTTGGAGAAACGGCAACAATCCTTGTGGCTTCTGCCAAAGGTGAGGGAGCATTCATGATGGGCTGGGCACTGGTCTAAGTGCTTTACAGCTGCGCTCTCATTTTTTATCCACAGAAAAATCCCATGAGGTAGATATAACTGATTTCTGAATCTCAGAGAGGTGAATTATTCATCACTTAATCCCAAAGCTAGTGTATTAGTTTTCTATGGCTGCCATAACAAATTATCACAAATTTAGTGGCTTAAAACACACATTTATTATCTTCCAGTTCTGTAGGTCAGAAGTCCAACACGAGTCTCAGTGGGCTAAAATCAGGCTGCATTCCTCGCTGGCAGCTCTCAGGGAAAGCCTGTTTCCTTGCTTTCTCCAGCTACTGGAGGCCACCACATGCCTTGGCTCAGGGTCCTCTTCCTCCATCATGAAAGCCAGCAACACATACCCTGTCCTTCTCATGAGGCCATCTCTCTAGTTCTCTGCAGTAATGAGTGTTCTGCTATAACTACGAAGAAGAAACTGATGGTTCTCAGAGGGGACGAGGGTAGGAGGACAGCCATGATGGATGAAGAGGAGTGGGAGACACAGGACCGCAGTTCCAGAATGAGTAAGTCACGGGAGTGAAAGGCACAGCCTAAGGCATTCAGCCAGTGGTGGTGTAATCCAATGCATGAACACAGATGGCCACGACGCTTGTGGTGAGCCCACCATGAATTACAATCTCATGCCATCACTAGGTTGTCCCCCTGAACTAGGGTGACCCTGTGGGTCCACTGTACTAAAAACAATGTAATCTCACCTGAATCTTCTTTTTACCTGTTGTAGTGTAGCTCTCAGAACATCTGACATTACATGCTATGTGTGGCTCTCGCATTTCTGCCGGACAGCTCTGATCTAGAACACTAGGTGCCTAGCAGTCACCCAATGAGTGAGATTGAACAGAGGGGTGGGAGAGCAGCAGATACTGGGCAAGAACAGAGCCTAGCACTTTCCAACATGCCTTGCAGGGCTGGGAGTCTCGGGCTTTCAGCCGGGAGAGGCAGGCGGGGCACAACATAGGTTCTCTCTGGTGAACCAATGTTTCTTGAACACAGAGAGTGAGTTTAGAACCGGTGAAGGATTCTAACCTAGGAAGGGACAGGTCTGCATTTTCAGTTGAGAGAGAGGGCTCCTTAACAAGTTCTACAGGCTGGATCAGGACGAGGACTGGGGCCTCATTAGATACTGAAGTAGGGGGAGATGGGGAACATAGTCCCTTGAAGACGAAGTAGCGAAGAAACACAAAGGAGCTTGTAGGAAAAAACGACAGGGGCTGCTGCTCTATGTATGTCCAAATCAAGCTGGATAAGAAGCAACTAAACAGAATTGGGTAAAACTGTAAACAGAAAGTTCCCATCACAGGGAGCCTTGCTGTTCCACCCTTTGAGGTGCTCTAGTGCAAAGCCGGGTAAATCCAGAGCAGGTGGTGGAAAGGAAGGTTTCCTTCTGGAGATCACAAACCCACAGATGCTTCTGCAGAGAAGATGCGGCCACCCACGAGCAGGGCAGTGCAGCGCCGGGCAGCAGGCTCTGGAAAGGTCAGTGCCAGCCTGACCAAGAGGAGAGAACACAGCGCCCCAGGGGCTCCAAAGCACCAGCCAGTGCTTCCAGAGAATCCGAGCTCTTGGTTACAGAACCGGGGGCAGTGTACTTTAGAAGGGAGGCCGAGAGGTTCTGAGGCCTTCTCAAGCCCCGTCTGCAACATGCCCTCATTAAATATTTCACAGAGCAGAAAGCCCACTTCAAAAGAGGCAAGCCTTTGCAGCCAGCAAAAGACGGAGTTTCCCCAGTCAAAGAGGGAGCGGGGCCCCACAGCAGCAGCTCGGCGCTCTGCTCTGTTTCACCCCTTGACCATGCCAATTAGTTTCCAAACAGAAATGTAACTCACAAGCGTCAGATCCATTCAAGTGGGGCAAAGGAGGCACCATGCAGGCTCACGCAGGGAGGGAGGAAGCCGCACTTAGAGCACAGGAGGGAAAGAGCAGGTGATGGGGACCAAGGGAGGCCCAAAGGTGGGAGGGGGGCTGGCTCACCCGGAAGGTGCAGGAAGCCTATGGAGCCCCATTCCTAGGAGCCAGGCTGAGCTCACATATGTATTCACCCCCTCCCTGAACCTCCAAATGCCCTGTGCAGGCAAGGCTTTCCTGTACAAATAAGACTCCAACAGAGCCAGGGGAGAGAGAAAAATAATTTTTAATTTAAAAAAAAAAAGGAAGTGACTTCTGGGAAAGAAGGGGAGTTTTACACCCATGAGTACTTTCTCTGCCTTCTTAAATCCCATTGAAATGACAGTAAGAGGACTTTAAAAGCACAACATCAAGAGTGAACCGTGGTATAAGCTCTGGGCATCAGGCAGTGGTGCTCTGATGAAGGTTCATTGGCTTTAACAAGCAGACCTGGCTGGGGTCACTGATTGGGGGGGAGGGTATGCATGTGCTGCGGCAGGGGGCACATAGGACCATAATTTTGCGGTGAACTTAAAGCTGCTCAAAATGTAAAGGTTTTTGAAAACTTAAAAAATAAAATAAACCAGCAAACATGAAGAGAACGAGCAAGTAGACAGCAAGGACAACATCAGAAGGAAGAAAGCAAGTAGGTGGGAATTAATTGACTTGGGGCCCCGGCCATGGACTCCTGAGCTCCAGAAGGCTGAGAAGCAGGTGCACTTACAAAACAGGGGTCCCCAAGGGCTGTAAGCACCAGGAGACCCTGGAGCCTTTCACAAACCAACCCCGCCCCCCGCAGCTTGTGATCAGGTAGACTGAAGGAGGGGTGGCGGGAAGGGGAGGGGTACTCTGAGCACCATCCTGACCACCCTCAAGTTCCCCACCTGCTTGAGACACACCTGCTCTCCTCACACAACCCAAAGGACTGGTCCTTATCTCCAACATCATTTTCTCCAAGCATTTTCTTTGAAAATGTTTAATCCTACCAAAAAAAATAAATAAATAAGAAGTACAATGAACTCCCATACCCCCTTCATTTGATCATGAACATCTAATATTTTACACATCTTCTTTGCGTGTGTATATCTATGTGTCTGATGTAATTCCACTGGCAAGTAAGTAGTTAAGCCCACATCTCACAAGAATCAGGACATCTTCTATAAAATCATCTAAGACAGTTAATAATAAGTTTATAATTTCATCTAATAAATAGCCCGCATTCAAAGTTCCCCAAGTGTTTGTTTTGGAAAACTACAAAGTATCCTTTGTAGCCTTATGTGTTTGTTTCTCTGAGCATAAAACCAAGGAAGGTTCGGGCCTTGTGTTTTGTAGTCATGTTCTTTAACCTCTTTGAATCGTGACTTCTTTCACTCAAACTGCGGGCGTGAGACCAGCTGCAGGATCTTACCAGATCTTACTAGAAACCGAGCCTCAGGCCTCCCTGAACCTGACATTCCGAATCAGAATCTGCATTTTTTTTTTTAAAGATTTTTTTTTTTAAATTTATTTATTTGTCAGAGAGAGAGCAGGAGCGAGCACAGGCAGACAGAGAGGCAGGCAGAGGCAGAGGGAGAAGCAGGCTCCCTGTTGAGCAAGGAGCCCGATGTGGGACTCCATCCCAGGATGCTGGGATCATGACCTGAGCCGAAGGCAGCCGCTCAACCAACTGAGCCACCCAGGCGTCCCCAGAATCTGCATTTTTAACAAGATCTCCAGGTTGTTGGTGGCCAGGTGAAAGTATGAAAAGCACTTCCCTGAAACACAAACACTAGCACATGCATATACACACGTCCACACACACGCGCAGGTGGACAGACCTATATGTGCATACGCACGCATGGGCAGGAGTCCACACACCCGTGCGGTACATGGATAAACCCATGTGTACGCAGCCCACATATGATGCTCTCCACCAGCCCGCACAGACACGCATGCGTACCCTCCCACATATGTGTACACACAGGCAAGCACGGGCATGTGTAAACACATATATACACACAGCCACGCCTATAAACATACACAACTATATACACACCCACCCACACACACAGATACGCGTACATACACATATCCTTTTTGTTTCTCATGACAACGGTTTTTTGTTAGTCAAATCCAGGCCAGCAATCTTGCAGAAAGTCCCACATCGTGGATTTGGGCATTTCTTCATGATTTGTTTCAAAGTAAACGTTTTTGGCAAGAACACGATGTAGATGACATCACCATTGTATTTCTTACTCTAGCACCCAGTAGGCCCGGAATGTCACCTTTTCCCTTTTTTTTTTAAAGATTTTATTTATTTATTTGTCAGAGAGAGAGAGAGCGAGCACAGGCAGACAGAGCGGCAGGCAGAGGCAGAGGGAGAAGCAGGCTCCCTGCCGAGCAAGGAGCCCGATTCGGGACTCGATCCCAGGACGCTGGGATCATGACCTGAGCCGAAGGCAGCCGCTTAACCAACTGAGCCACCCAGGCGTCCCACCTTTTCCCATTCTTGGTGATGCTAAGTTTGGACCTGTAGTTAAAGTGATGAGTATCAGGTACCTCTACCATAAAGGCCCATTTTTACCTCTGTATATGCAGTTCACCTGAGGGGTGATTCTTTGAGATCATGTTCATATGCTGTTTCCCAACATCTTTTACCCAATGGTTTCAGTACCCTGTGCTCCTTGTCTGAATCCTTTACTGGACTGGATGTTATAGATTGGTCATTTTCTTTTCTTCTACATTGAATCCTCTTCTCTCTTCTGGACTATCATCAACCATAAACTCATAGTGTATTTTTCAGGAGGCCATGTAAGCTGGAGCCATGTATCTTATTCCTTTCTACATGACTAGTAGCTGTGTGACTTCGGACGAGTGACCTAACATCTCTGTTTCTCAGTTTCCTCAACTGTTCAGCATAATTGACAACAGGTTGGGTATAAAGATGAACTGAGTGAAGACATGCAGACTACATGTGCTGCTGCATCATCAACTCTATGTAACTGCCCGGGGTGAACTCGTCATATTCTCACCCTAATCACCACCACCACAACCAGCACACCACCATCCAGCCCCGACTTCCGCACAGAGCTAGAGCACCACAAGCAGTTCAGGAAGGAAGCAATGGGGGAAAGGAGGAAGGGAAGGAAGCTAGAGTAAGAATTTTTGACAGAAGATGAATGAGAAGATGCTAGAACCACCTTCTTCCCCATCCCGCCCTGACTCCTCCCCCATGACCACTTCCCTTCTAATATCCATCTCCCCTTGTAGGTGTGGAGTCGAGCCCACCCACCGCTCCTGGAGAAACATTTGGTGAACTGACCCAGGGCTTTTGGATAAACCCAAGTGCCAGCTAAGGATCTGCGCACTCCTTCCCATCTGCTGCCTCGCAAACAATGCTGGTCTTTTTACTTCAGATGGCACACACTTCTCTCTGTAAATTTGCTCACCGTGCCAATTCAGCTTCTACGTGAGTGCATTTCTCATTTCATACAAGTCACCGATGCCAGGCAGCGACACCCCACATCTGCTGCACTCCCTGAAGGATGACCCGGCCCAGTCTTCAGTTCCTTGTCCTCATAGGCACCTTGGTCCCATCTGTGGAAACCACGAAGAGCCTCTGAAAGTTGCAGGGCAGAGGCAGTAAAAGAGAAAGGCAGAACAACAGGAAGCTGGTGTCTGCTGAAGCTGGTGATGAATGTGTGAGCTGGTTGTATTCCTCTCTCTAATTGTATGTATTGGGGATTTTCCATAATAAGAAGGGGAGGGAGAAAGCCTCTGAGCGATGGGCACCTCTAGCTTCAACTCACTTCCCGAAGGTCAGTCAGATTCAAAGCCCCAACCCTCCCATCGAGCTGGTCTCTCCGGGGACCAGTGCCCACTCTGAGTGGTCTCCTCCCCTTAGCATCAATTGAGCTGTGATCTAAGAGGCTCAAGAATTACCAAGATACTCTATCACTTGGGCATTCACAGGGTTTTAGAGGCTCTGTGCAGGTGACCCAAGACAAAGATCAGACAAATTCCTTATTATACAACAAGGAGACAAGGCAGGGAAGTCAACATGGCAAAGGGCCTGTGCTGAGCCCCCTGCCCCCTGTGCTCTCACCTGCTCTCTCTGCCACTTAATCCTCCCGACTCACCGACTCACCGTAAGGTCAGCGTGCAGGGAAGGGAGAGTCAGAAGGACAGAGGGAGGGTGGGGGGAGAGAAAAGAAAGAGAAAGAGGGAAGGAGAGAAAGATTTTAAGTCCATTTTACAGGAGGCTGAGCCCCAGACATGGTGGATATCAAGTTCAAAATCAGATGGGTAATAAAAGGGAGCAAAAAGACCCAAATCCAGGCTAATCACGCTCTGACCTGTGCCATTTCAGTCTGGAACAGAGAGCAAAATTAGCTTATAAGGGGTCACACCTAACAAAGCCAAGTCACTGAAACTTTGTGTTGGTTACAAAGAGTAGACAGATGTTCATAAGCTGTGGATGGAAAAGACCTGCACCCACAGCTCTCCCTCTGTGGGATGCAGACAGGAGAGAGGCAGCAGATGAGGGGAGGTCACAGGGAAAGTCTGGGTCCGGTCAGGTGAAGATGTGACCCAAGGCAGAGGAGTCACAGAGTGGGTAGCGTGGGACACAGAAGCAGGAAGGCACTGCTGGCTGCCCAGCTCCCCTTACCACCTGAACACAGGGGGTCTTCTGTGTTATAGCAACACCCAGCCTCTGCGTTCTCTGCATGCGTGTGTCAGGTGTATTCTGCATTCATGCAAATGCATATGGGAAGCATTTAGAAGCATACAGGAGCACAATGCTGGCAGAGCGAGGGGTCCCTCCTCTGTTTCAGCAGGAACCCCCTTCCGAGCAACCTGCAGGTGGGAGATCAAGAAGAGCCTTTTGCCCAGTGATGAAAGTGTGTGCTCAGGGCTGGGGATGGGGGACAGGCACGCAAACTGGTTGTGAGCAAAGAAATCAAGAATATAAATCTAATGGGGGGAACCAAGGGGTTGGGCAGGGAATCAGATGGTGGAGCAGGACAGGAGGTACTAGACAGGAAAGCTAAGCACTGTGCATTTCTGCTAGAATTAGGACCCCTACCCCAGATATCTGTGTGCCCGTTTTTATCCCCAGCTCCTAGGAGGGAATCCCAGGCCACACTGTTCATTTATTATTGTCGTTGTTAATACGTCTGAACAGCATGTACCACAACGAACACCCACTGGGCTGGGTGTGCCAAGGAGCGCACTAATGGCTCCCGTCGTCATCCTGTCCAGTCCTCCATTGACTCAGCCTGGTGAGCAGCAGCGTCCCGTCCTCCAGAGGAAGATGCTGATGCAGAGAAGTTAGGTAATTTGTTCCCACCTTCTCAGTGTGCAAGTGGTAGTGCCATTATACAGATGGGAACACTGAGGGCCAGAGAGAGAAAGGGACTCGCCCTCCGTCACTTGGCGTGTCAAGCTAGCAACCAGGTTCAAACTCAAAACTGCTTCTCCATCTAGTCCCCTGGGTCAAATCTGAACTATTTCAACAGCACAAAGGACCACTGCCCAGGAAACAGCAGGGGCCATTAGACGGACTGCTATTCTGCATTCTTTGAACCTCCCATGAGAATTTTAGTCAATGCCCAGGGCTTGGAGGAGAGGGCTGTGCAAGGTGGACAGACCAGAGGCTGCAAACTGGGGATCCACAGGCTGGTCAGAGAACATGCTTCTGTTTTGCCTGCAGAGTGGTGTGCAAGTTTGATTCACTACTTTAGAACTGAGCGATGGCACACACAATTCTGGGCTGTAACTCGCCAGTAGATTCCACCGGACTGGAGAGGGATTAAACATGGGGCTTGGATGCCAGACTGGGAGCATGGTGCCAGCCATACATGGCTAGTCTGCCAGAGCTTACCAGCCTCCCATTTCCATTTGCATTAGGCCAGCTGTCTCTGGTGCTCCTACTAGGCTCCTAGTGAGCATCCAGAGGAGTAGAGGACACAGACCCTGCACTAGGCTGACCCCTTGCCTAGTTAGATGGTTTGGGTTTGGGTTTGATTTCCTCCCGATACTATCATGTAACAAAGAACTCCAAACCCTCTGGGAAACAACATTTTCTGCTCTTAGGTTGGTAGGTTAGTGGGAAAGCTTTACTTCTGGCCAGTTTGAGTCTCTCTCCAGGACCAACAGCTACTCTGAGCAATCTCTTCTCACAGCACATGGCAGAAGGGTAAGAGTCCGAGCAAAGTTGCACAAGTATAATTAGGACTCTGCTTGTGTCACCTCCCTAGCTTCAGAGTGGCTCAAGTCAGTCCCATCGCCATACCCAAGGTCATACCAAAGGCCAATGGGGCAGAGATACACACTCTGACCTTCGGTGAGTGGTGTGGAGGTGTCCTCCTAGGACAAGGAGGGAGTGAAGACTTGGCAATCGTCAGCCTCCTGGACTCACCGCGGATTCGTCTTTCAAGGGATGCTCTGCGGCTCTGCAGGGCCCGTGGGAAAGGCAGGCAGAGTGGCAGTGAGGCACACAGGAGTTTGTCTCTGCGCTAAGCCAAACCACGTGCTCAGAGCTAGAGAATGCGAGGCTGCCACCGAAAAAGCCCTAGACAGAGTAGAACAGATCACATGTCTTGGCCTTTGGGAAAAAGGGAGAACAGCCAGGCCTGGTGGTCCTGTGATCCATGGCTGGAGGCAAGCGTCAGAGCATCAAAGCACCACTCCGCTCACTCTGCGACACCAGGTCAAGGCTAACGAGGAGGAGGTCTGGCAATGGGCCCCAGTGGGCAGGCACAGCCACTCTACCCAGAGGCAGTTCTCACTAATTGGCTTCCTTCGCCCGATGCCTCACCAAACACAGGACTGGATTCCAAGCCCAGCGAGAGCCCCTCAGCCTTCAGGTCAGGGCTCAGAGGTGGGCTGAGCCCTGGACAGCTCGCCAGACCAGATTCTGCCTGGGTGTATCAGAAAACCTCCTCCAGCCTCAGTCTGAGGCTCTGGAAATTCTGTGTGAACCCACTTCAAGCCTCAGGCTTTGAGAAAAATTACATAAGAAGGAAGAGGACGAAAGAAAAGATGGTGAATGGGAAGGCATTTTTACAAAGATTGGGTCGTTTCAGGAGTTGGAATCTTTGGTGGGCATGGTTCTCCCAGGCTAGACAGACCCCATCCTCTCTGTCCAGCCCCTCAGCTCTATCTCATTAGAGAAGCCCCAGCATTGACACTTCCTTAGTGACACCGACCAATGAGAAGCCACGTCACATCTGTAGACCTCACTTGGGACTGTGGTGGCTCCCTGGGGTGGACTAAGAGCTTATCTCTACCAGATGGGCCCACGCAGCCAGGAATCCCACCCACCTTAAGCTCCAGCAGGCAAATAAGCCTGAGCACGTGCTCAGGAAGCAAATGCAGAACAGATTTCAAAGATGAGCTCAGGTCTCCTGCCCTGGAATTCAAAAATCACCTAGATGGTCCAACCTCATGAGAACAGCAGAGATGTACAAGTTTACTTCTATAGCTTTACAGACAGAGAAATTGGGACTTCGGGTTTAAGGATGTCCTCAAACATTAGCTTTCTTCCTCAGAAGAGCAAGAAAGTGAGGACTAACCTCTGCGCCAGGTGCTAGCTAAGGACAAGGGCAACTGCCAGCCTGTACTGTAACTTGTTAAGAGTAAGCAAAAGGGATCAGGTAGATGCAAGCCTAAGGCAGATCTGGGGGTTTGGTGATCTGAGGCAGATCTGGGTTGGATATCACCCTTGATTTGCCTCCCAGCCAGGTGCTCTTGTGCAGTACACAGTAAGCACAACCATACACAGCCAACCTGCTCAGCACTACCCATGAGATGGATATTATTTGTAGCATCAATTAACAGGAAAAATTAAGAGAAAGTAAATGAAAGTAGCTTGCCCAATTATGCAGAATAACATGGAAGTCTACAGAGTTTGGGGTCTTAGAAGACAGGACAACACAGTTATTACATCCTTTCCCTCATTTTGCTTTGGGGTGGTTAAATATTTTATTGGTTGGTCACTTGTTAGTTGCCAAAAAATGAGTTGCTGAGAGTGGTTAACAGTGCATTAAACTAGTGCAATGATGATCTAGTTAACGGTTTAGAACCCTAACATCATAGGTGGGCAGATCCAGGGGAGACACTCCATCTAGCTTCATCCCCCACTTTGGGAAGTAGACAGGTGATTTTCCCAGGGTCTCACCTGGAAGCAGGGACTGAACCAACCCTGGAACCCAGGTCCTGATACTCAAGCCAGTGGCCCCCACCTTGTGAGGCCAAGTACAAGTGCAGATGCCCCCCTCCCAGCTTTGTGCTCTGTCAGCGGACAGAGTAGAATGCAGGAAGTATAGGTGTGTCCAGGGCAGTGGTTTCTGGAGCCCAAGCCCTTGAGCAGAAGCTCAGGAGCAGGGATGGGAAGGAGAAAGGGCTGAAATAAATACCTGTCTTGGCCATTTTCATCTGAGCGTCCTGCTGATTCCTTTGGATGAAAAGCCCATCCCGTCTTACAGATGTGCTCTAGGTATCATACCCCACACCCACCATGGCCCTCTGAATGTCTATTCATTGTTCCTGCCAGATAAGAGGAACATCCTGCCAAGAGAAGCTATCCTATCATCCTCTCCTGACATACCCTAAACAGACCAGTTACCCCCAAAAAGCCAGCCTCCCTTCCTGCCCTCCCACACAATTTGCTATGCCTCCACACCCTCCCTGTGCTGCCCACTCTGCCTGCTCACCCTATGTCATCCTTCCTTCCCTCACCATCCTCTGCTTGACCAGATCCTATGGATCCTCAAGACTGAGCCTAGGAAGGCCCTCCTCTGGGAAGCCTACCTTATATCCCTGCCTTACCCTCCAACTCTTGGCTCTCCTTATGGACTCCCCCAAATGCCTTCCTTTCTCATTCATGGAGATAACACATCCATTTCCTTTCCCTCATAAGCCTGTAAGAGGCAAGGACTGTTCTGCATTTTATTCGCATAGGAAGCACATAGCCCTTGAGTGCTCCATGCTGTATGGTCGGAGCTCAATACATGTGCTGCAGGAATGAATGGGGAATGTTCGTAATGCATGCAATGAAGAGCAGATTTAGTACACTGTCAAGTGCAGAGCCACAGCCAAGAATAGCTACAGAGCACAGGGGGTGGAGTCGGAAACCTAGCCTGAATCCAACTAAAAGGCCATCCAGGCCCCCCAGATGGCGGAGGGCATCCTGATGGCACCTTTGAGCATCTGGACTGAGAGCACTGTTAAGCACATCCATCAATCCAGCAGTGTGTCCGGCCTCTGCCCACAGAAGTTCATGCACCGACGGCTCAAGGATGGTCCCACAGGATAATGACAGTGGGCAAGGAGAATTCAGGAGTGGATACTGGGATAACTGAGCAGCACTCAGATCAGCCATGGGGAGGCCCTGGCCCTTGAGACCGGGCTGGGAGGAAAGCATCTGTAGAAATCACATGGCATTGTGAGAAGCCAGTGGTACACGGAGAAGTCCAAGTTTGGAAGGAAGGGTTGTTTTTCTCCTGAGGATGTCCAGGTGCTCCTGAGAGGGGCCATCACAATGATGCATAGCCAGAGGGGCCCTCAGGGATACTGCCTCCTCTTGAAAGCAAAATATTAAGCCATTGGTCAAATTTAAACACCCTCTCATCAGGAGTCTCGTTGAGGATAAAGGACTGTGATTCTACATCATCCACAGTTTAAGTAGCCCAGACGGGAATGCCCAGGAGAAGGATGCTGGAGGAGGCCCTCAGCTGAGGATTTAGGGAGGCACGCACGGCCAGGGGGGCAGCTGTGTCCCATCATTGGGGACCACTAGGTTACAGCCCCACCCCAGGGAAAGGTGAGGAAATAGGCAAGATTTATTAATCCCCAAATGAGTAAGTGGGCTCTAAATGCCTGCTGGCCTCCGTAGCTCACTAACACTACTCTGGGTACTGAGTCAATCCCACATGTTGGACTTTTGGAGCCCCATCCTGGCCTGCTTTTCATTTTTGACTGTCACTTGCCAAGAGGCTGGTAGTCAACAGAGCTCACTGCCAGCATCCCGGCACCCTTCTTCAGGGCACACAATTTCCCTACCCCCTGCAAGCTGGATGTGACCATGGCGCTTGCTTAGGCTGATGCATGAGAACCTCAAGGGCCAAAGCTTGCTTCACCTCATTTTCTTCTCCCTCTGGCATGGCCAACAGCCAGGGTAGGGGTGACCAACAGCCAGGGAGGGAAGGAGGAGCCTGCCCCGGCAGCCTGTGTTTCTAAATGAGGAAAGCACCAAGAAGCAGCACACAGCTATCCCAGTGGTTATCTACCATGAGCAAGAAATAACCTTCCATTTTCAGCTGTGAAGATCCTGGCCCTGTTTGTTGCTCTCTCATCACCTAGCTCATCCACGTGGACGATACACGGACATTATTAAATCATAGCCTCCTCGAGACTTCATTTTTGCACCTGTAAAATGGAGACAGTAACTCCCCAAAACTTGGTGAGTGAGATACTATGTATCATGCTCAGGACACAGCAGGTCTGTGGCAAATGTGAGCGCTCTTTTCTATGCACTGTTTTGCCCCCAAATCCCCCAATGACGGGGATTGGCCATTTTGAGACAGAGTTCCTTAAGATTGATTTCAGGCACATTCCAGCCATGTGTCCCTAGTACTTTGCTCTGGGTTGGCATCACAGCAGGTCCTCCGTAAAGACGTATAGTGGAGCACTTATACACAACGGCGAAGCCCTGAACAAGCTTTTTCTCAGTGCCATGTGCCAGAGATCAAGATCTTGGACAACACCTCTGGCCGCCACCTACTGGGAAATACGTTTTTCCTCCTTCCTACATCAAGACAGCACATAATCCTGCATTCTCAGGGCTATAGGATCAAGTCCCCTTCTCCATTCCAGGAATGGAACCCCCTCAGAAAGATCCCTGCTTGTCCCTCTCTTAATCTCTGCTAGAACGATTGCAGCAATAGAGAACTCCCCGCCCACAAAACACTCTTCTTTGTTTAGAACTACAAGAGATGGGCTGGGTTCCAGGCCACGTCTGTGAACCCTTCCAGCAAGTCTACAAAGCCCATACCATTATCATCACTCCATTCGACAGACGGGAAGCCAACAGTCAGAGAGAGAAAGCAGTTTCCCAAGGTCACACAAGCAGTGAGTTATGACCAGATTCTCGACGCCATGTGAGAGTTGAGAGCAGGCTGATGATGGCTGCATGCCCAGGACGGGCATTCCTCATGACTCCCCATCCCCAGGTAAACCCCGCCCCACCATTTCCAGCTTGGCTTGGGGAACCTGACTATAAACAGCCCTTCAGCTCTGTTATGACATAAATCTCAATAAAGGATTTCCGATAACACAGTCCTTGCCAGGAAAGGAAACACGTGCATTACTGCTTGTGCATGATACCAGTTAATATTTTAGGATGCATTAAATAAATACATGCTTATAGTGAGGTGAAGCTCCATTGTGAGCCATGTCATGGCAGGAAAGACAAGACGCTGAAGGGAAGGGGGCATTTATAGAATTGGATCCAACGGGACACTCCCCAGAAGTACTTTCAGCGGGCACGGTACTCAACCCTGCTACCAATGAGCAGGCAGGAGAATAACACGTTGGTTTCCAAGGGATGCTTAGGAACCCTCCATGGAAGATGGCAGCTTTGAGATGGGCTGGTGGCTTTGTGGCTCCTTCAGAGACGGTTGAAACTAAGATGGGATTTGGGGTGTGACCAAGAGTGAAAACCTGCCAAAGACGTGCCTAACTAACTAAAGAATGCAAATAGGTCAGATTAGCCGTGTGCTAAGATCCAAGACACACACAGGAAGCTGGAATACTTCATTGACATTTGGAGGAAGCAGGAGGATGAAGCCAAGCTGGGGGAGGAGAGGAGAGTACCCATGGGCCATGTATTTTCAATCAAGAGGAGACTGAATCATATGAAATTGCCAACATTTGATGGCAACTGACCAAAAATATGGCACTTTATATGGATTAATCTGATAAAAGATCTATTGTTTTCTACTAATGGTCTATCATAAACATGCATCGCAGGCCAACAGACCAGTGAGGGAGCAGAAGTCACAACCATCGACAAGGCAAGATGTGGGCCACAGCACAGAACACCAGCCACATAGACTTTGGAGTTTAGGCTGGAGGGTACAAAGAAGGTTTTTTGCCAAGATAGGAGGGGGAAAAAAACAAGACAGGATACACTGTGATCTGAGTGTTTATGCCCCCCCAAAATTCCTATGTGGAAATCCTAACTCCCAAACATGACAGTATCAGGAGCTGGGTCTTCTGAGAGGTGCTTAGGTCATATGTGTGGAACCCTCATTAATGAATTGTGTCCCTATGAAAGAGCCCCCCAAACTGTTCCCTTGCTCCTTCCACAATGGGAGGCCACAGTGAGAAGTTGTGATCCAGGAACAGGGCCCTCCCTAGAAGGCAACCATACTGACACTTGACCCTGGTCTTCCCTGTCTCCAGAAGTAAGCACTACCTCTCTATTGTTTATAAAACATCCAGCCAGTGGCATTTTGTTATAACTACCCAGATGGACTCAGGCTAGGAGCACCCTGAGGGGACAGACCCACTGAGACCCCGGCCAAGCAGACTATGGCTGGCATCCCGTCCAGCTTGGGCCACCAGTGCTCCGGCCCATTAGCAAAGAGGAGAGGAGTGTGGAGCAGGACAAGACAGTCCCAGGTCTGCACCCACATTGCTGGACCCAAGTCCTGCTGTGCTCCTTAAAACCTATAACGGACTGAAGGGCGACGCCCAGGAAAGAAGGTCTATGTCATTACTCCCAGAACCTGGGAATATTACCTCATTGGCAGCAGAGTGGAAATTATACCTTATATGGAACAATCTCCATTAAGCTAAGGACCTCCAGAGGAAGAGTTTATCCTGGATAATCCAGAAGGGTCCTAAATCTAGTGACAAGTCTCCTTATGGTCGACAGGCACAGAAGGACACCTCACATGAAGAGGAGGAGGAAACATGACCACAGAGGCAGAGACTAGAGTGATATGACCAAAAGCCAAGGAGCCAAGGAGTGCTGAAACCATCGGAAGCTTGAAGAAGCAAGTCAGATTGTTCCCTGGAGCCCTTCGAAGCACAGTGCTACTGACACGCTGATTGCAGACTTCCAGCCTCCAGCCGTGGGAGAGTATTCATTTCCATGAAGTTACCAAGTTGGAGGTCCTTTGTCACAGCTCCCGCCCCCGGAAACCAATACATGAACCCCCAGCCTCAGCTCTCTCAGCTCTCTCAGCTGTACAACGGATTGATAACCTCATGAGAAGATGCACGTGAGAGTTTCACACCAAGCACTCCATAAATGTCAGATGTGACAAGCAAACTGCAGGAGGTACAGAGAATCACATCAGACCCAAGAAAACGGACATAATGGCCTGCCGTGTGTGCATTTGGTGCCTAAGACACCAGACCTCCTCCTGGGAGCTGCAAGGTGTTCTGGGCGAAGGCCTGACTCCCCTGCCCCAGCAGCCATCTCAGCTCACAACTGGGAGCTTAAAGCCCTTTTCCGGTAACTCTGGAAACAACAGCAGTTTTGGTTGAAATGTATGTATGTGAAAGTGTTCTGGAAGAGTCCATTTTCCTTCCAGAATAGCAGACTGAACACAATTTCAGCAATTGGGAATCTGGCATTTTGAGATTGTTCAACCATTGGAAAAAGTATCTTTCAAAAAGATAGTTAAAAAAAAAAAATAGGACGCAAGGGAAGAAAATGGTTATTAAAAATGCTTAAGAGCCTTCCTGAACTTCAAATGGGCTCTTTACAACAATAATACTGATGATTTAAGGGAAAAATGAATCAAGACTCTATTGATTAAATGTTCCTTAAATTATGTGTGGGTTTTAAAATGTGTGGCAGTATGCAAAACACGTTGGAGGTAAAATGTTTGAAAAATCACCGAAGACATTTAGAGAATCGGGAATGTAGCTGCAGCTTCCAGCCCAGGGCATGAGCAGTCTGGGCTAGAGGGTAGAAAGGTCATCCTGGAGCCCTTAAGCCTGTCGGTAACCCAGGGCCAGTAACGCCTGACCCCAGAGCCCCGCCAGTGAGCAGTGCTATTGACTTCATGCTGATGGGGCCCTGGTCTTCCTCATGCCCTGTGGTCTCAGCTTAGCACCAGTGACCTGAACGCATGGTTCATTCCAGTTACATTTACTGAGCACCGACCAGGTGCCCAGCCCAGTGCTCAGAGCCAGAGGATTCGCAGGACACACAGCCCCAGGCAGCCACAGATGTGCAAACAGGCTGTTAGGGTTCAGGGGCTGAGAAACAGGACAGGAAAGACACAGGGGGGTGGGTGGAGAGGGGTACGGGGCTGTGAATACTCACTGGGGGGGCCCATCCAGGGAGTTCAGGGGGCTTCTCAGGGAAAGGAAATCTAAGAGAAGAACTAAAGGGTAAGCCAGAATTGGCCACATAGAAAGAAAACACAGGGAAAGGAAGAAATGCAGAAAGGAAGTACCCGAGTGGCACCTGTAAGGTGCCAGACGCCCAGGATGGTTCAGAACAAAACCAGTGCTTCCAGGCCTGCTGGTGGGCCCTCAACTCGGCCACCTGCTCGGCCTCCCATGGGCAGGCGCTAGATTTTGCTCCCTGCGGGCCCCCTGCTCTGTTCACCCAGCATCTTCAGAATCTCTTGAATTCTTAAGTGAGAGACTCCTCCCTCAGAACCTCGCTGGCCCAGGCCAGGCCCTGCTGGGGGAGGACAGCCAGGCAGCTTGCAGGGAGGCCCCAAAAGACGTCATGTTCTAGGATTCATGTGGAAAGTCAGCGGGCAGGGCAAATCTTCTCCCAAGCAACCCGGCCTCACCCTGTGACTGATCACCTCCCCCCACCAGCATATCCCTTCTTCCTTAGTCAAGCAGGCTCTTCCCCCTGAGCAGTTCACCTTCCCCCCTTCCCTGTCTCACAGATTCATGCATAAGCAGGGGTCCCTCCTCCATCTCTCTAATCTGCTCCATGGAGAACACTGAGGAGTTAGGATAAGCACAGAACTTTCAGGAACTACTGGAGGGACAGGCAGAAGCTTGGGGACCAAGCCCTCCCTGACCAGCCCTCATTGCAGACAGGACCCATTCCCTCGCTGTCTCCAGAAGCAGCATCTAGAGCTCCAGGAGTGTCCTGGCACAAAGACAGGAGAAACGTCTCTCTCCTTGATAGACCACACCTTCCATGCAACATTATGATCCCAGTTCAGCCTGACTTGCTCAGGGGCACAGAGCCATCACCTTCGCTCATGTGAGATGGTGGTTAATCAGGGCAGTGAAGGAGCACGTGTAGATGCCCTGATTCCTGAGCACTGGCCGGTTCACAATTCCTCCGAAGCTCCCCTTGACCTCGTAAGACACAAAGGCCCATGTAATGAGCCTCATCAGAGACTTCTCCAAAATGGACTGGTCTGAAGTCACCCAGCACTCAGAGGCAAAGTCAGGACATGGCGCAGGCCTCTGGACCTCCACAAACCCCAGCAGGCTGGCCTCAGTTTTCCTCTACATGTCACCCATTTTTGCCCGGATCAGTCTGAGCACCCCTCAAGGTACATGAGGAAAAGAGGAGGAGAAAGAAGGGTAAGGCAGAGTAACCCAGAGAGGTTGGCTGCCTGCGCTCACAACCTACAGATTTGCTTTAAAGATATTATTGCCCCCTCTTCTCCTTCCACAAAGTGGTACATGGCCCACTTATATATTTAATTAGAATGGATTAAAATTAATAACATCTTGAGTGGTTCCTGACCCTTCTTGAGATAATTGGAGACACCCCGGGGTGAAAGGAAACAGGGAGGAAGAATGGCTGATCTAACCACCAGAGGCCCAGCTTCCTCACATGCATGTAATCAGCGCATCCCTTAATATCCTCTGGAGAGATATACAGATTTGGGTGTTTTTTTTTTAACAACAAAGCTAGGTGCCCGTAGGATTTGGAATCACGCTCTGTCCCTTGGGCTAGAGAACTAAAGGCACGCTCACGGCAGGCAGACCACCTGAAGTCTGTCCTGGCTACATCTGTGGACTGATACACGACTCTCATACATGTTTTAACACTTGTGTGCATGTGTTTTACAGATTTTTGTGACATTATTTGTCTCCATAGGTATAAACAGAAAAAGCCATTTCTGAGCACTTACTATGTGCCAGGGATCATGGTAAGTATGTTCCCATCCATTACCCTGTCTGTTCTTGGCAATTTAGCCCATGGAAGCAGGACAGGTGGGAGCAGGGGGATTCTCTCCCATTGAACAGTTGAAGAAAGATGGCATGGGAGCTAGATTCACAACGAAAACCCAGACCTCAGGGGCCGGCAACCAGCCAAGGCATTTGCAATGATGAACACGTTCTTCCCAACCCTTAGCACGGCCTCAAGAAAGCGCCGGCCACTCAGGGCTCAGCTTCTGTCAGCGTGACCACGGGGAGGCAGTGTCGTAGGCCTAGCCAGACCTCACTGGCTGTCTGAACATCCCCCACTTTCTCAGACCCAAGGAAAGAGGGGTGCCAACAGCAAGGAGTAAGGTAGAGCTGGAGAATAAGCCATAACCATCCCTAATGATAGGGGGTCAGAGAGCAATGAACCAAGACCCCCAGGACCCCTGCCCTCCAGGGCTCCAAGCACACATGAAGACAGGGGAGAAGAGAGGACCAGAGACCCCCTCAGGCAGTGCTGGTTTCAGATCCTGCTCCACCACTTACTGTGCCAGACAGAGCTAGGCCCCCAGCTAAGCCAGTTAAGTACAACAAGTATCAGCCTTTGCACTTATAAAATGAGCAGGTTCGTGCCTGTCCATCAGAGCTTGCATGGAACCAAACCCAGCACTGGGCGGGCGCCTCACACCAGAGTCACGGTCTGTGCAGATGCAGTGACAGGTTCGGTGTCACACAGAGATACCCATCAGTTTCCTTGGCACCTCCAGGCTTCTCGCTTCCCAGGAGCTCCAGATCTCTAGGCCCACAACACGCTTTAAACAGTCATTGAGAAAGGGAAACATTTGCTCATCTTCTTTGGGGTCACTCCAAGCTTCAGAGGTCAGTAACTAACATCTCCTCCCCTGGGTCATCCCCACTTCTATTTGGCAACAGCCCCCATCCCTTCCAAGTATCTCTGTCCCCTGCTGTCTCCTATATGGTAGGTTAAACCACACCGGTTTCCACAATGAGGACTGTGCCTATGAGTGGGACAGCACTTTGGGTCAAATTAGGTCAAGCCCATTCAGCGGTGCTAGAGCTGCTAAGGCATTAGGTAATCAACTCGAGGCTGGTTCCGCCTGGAGCCATTTAATTTTGGGGAGGCAAGATTTAGCTGACTTGAAAGAAGGGGGAAGCAAGCTTGCAGAAAGAGACTGATTTCAGTGAAACACAAATTCATACTCACTAAATGCCTTACCACTTCGGAATCAATTAAAATGAGTTGGAGAAAACGGCACAGAGAAATCGAGAATGACAGAAAGCCCAACTGGAAAAAAAAAAAAAAAAAAAAACAAGAGGGGAAGGAGCCTTAGAGGAGAGCAGAGGAGATGAACCTGAATCCAAGGAGAACCCCCTTAGGCAAGAGGGGGAGTTCCGGTGTTCTGAGACCCTTTCTTGTCTAGTCCTAGGGATCTAATGAGCAGTTGACCCAGAATATGAGTCAGGGGCTCCCAAAACTCAGTGTCAGGATCAGCTTGGGGGGAATAAAGGGAGGGGTCCCACATATAGAGTCCTGGGGCCACTTTTCCAGCTTCTGATGCATTAGGTCTGTGGAGGAGCTGCCCATCTGCCCCTCGAACGGGCCCCACCCCCTGCACAGGTGCTCTGGGACCACACTTTGAGGAGCAAAGCCTAGACTAGAGAGATTCCACGATGTGCCCCTCTTTTCTGGTTACCATAGTGTGACTACTGCTGTGACTACTGACACCACATGTGTCGCTCATCCCTGGAATTGTGGCATGAAGCCCAGAGAAAGACAGTGGAAAGACCTCTGCATTGGCCCCTCCAGAGAGGGTGAAGACTTTGGAAATACAGTCCTTGCAAGTTGTGGGTGATGGGGTAGAGATAAAGTCCCTCTGGCTCCTGGCAGGGACAGTCCACTTCCAGAGAGGACTAGACAGGACCCCTAATAGTGCTGGACCATCCTGGAAGGCAGTTGGGCAACACTTTGTTTTCAACAACATAAACATACTCTTACCATATGATCCCGCAACCATGCTCCTCTTGGTGTTCACCCCAAGAAATTCAAAATTTATGTCAAAACAAAAACCTGCATGTGGATGTTCATAGCAGTTTTATTCGTCCCTGACGAAACTTTGAAGCCACCAAGATGTCCTTCAATAGGTGAATGGGCTAAGTGGGGTAGATTAGGACAACGAAATACCATTCACTGCTGAAAAGAAATGGGCTATGAAGCCATGAAAAGACATGGAGGAACCTTAAATGCATGTTATATGGTGAAAGGGGGCCAATCCGAAAAGGCTACATGGTGTAGGATTCTGGGAATGATAAATCTAGGGAGACAATAAAAAGATGAGTGGTGATAAGGAGGGTGGCAGGGAGAGGAAGGACTAGGCAGAGCACAGGGGATTTGGGGGAGAGGGAAACTATTCTATATGAAGTTAAAATGCCAGATACTTGCCATCATATATTTGTCCAAACCCATAGAATGTGTCACACTCAGAATGAACACTGATATAAAAATGGATGGCGGGGGGGGGGGGCGGATAATGACAGATCAATGTAGGTACTTCAGTTGAAACAAACGGACCACTCTGGTGAGAGTGCTGATAACATGGGAGTGCTGTGCATTTGAGCGCTAAGGGCTACATAAGAACTCTCTCTTCTTTCTGTTCAACTTTACTGTGAGCCTAAAACTGCTCTAAAAAATAAAGACTATTTTAAAAAAGGCGGGGGTAGCTAGAGATTGCCTCAGGTCCCATGAAATATGGGATGAGCTGGGAAGGCAGAGTAGTGAGGCATGGAGTGGGGACTGAAGCCATCGGGATGTGGCAGGAGTAAATCCAGGCTGCTGGCCAGGTGCCAATCCTGAATGGGTGTGGAGGAGGGGCTATAAACTCAGGACAGGAAGTAGGGCTCCCTTCCCTTCCCACCCCTCCTGCCAGCGAGGAGGATATCACAAACAGCACCAAGATCTCAACAAGAGAGCAGTCTCTCTGTGCTGTTTGAAATTCTCAAAGATCCCTTAATCCTCCCTAAGAAAACAGTTCCAACAGGTGTATAAACCAGTGAGTCAAACAGGGAGCCTCCGCGTCATTATCCAGGCCTCCTAATGCCCCTTAATGCAGAATCTCCCTGCCTGCACCTAATAAGGGCTGCTCTCCTTCATGAGAGTCCTATAAAATGCATAAATATTCCTCAAGGATCCGAGAGAGCTCCTAACGGTCTTTAATAGTGATCATAAAATGAAGGATAAAATGTGTGAAAGGAGATTGGTCATGAATAGTGCAAGGCTGGAGAGCAGTGAATTTCCTAACCCCTCCTAGGCTGGGTTTTATAGCAGAAAGACACTGCCCAGAGTCAGGAGCATGCCCAGAGGAGGCCAGTGGGGGAGGGGCTATTCAGTCTCTGGTCAGAGAATTCTAGGCAAATGAACTGGAGAAACCTAGGGCCAAAGCCAGGAGGAGACTTGCCTAAGGTCATACAGCAAATGGCAGGCTCCCATCCAGTCTGCCAAGATCCTGTGTGGCCCAGATGAAATGGGTCCCAAGAATTTACATTATTCATTTATTCTCTGGGTGATTGAGATAAAAACTAGTCTATACTAAGTAAGCTTGGAATGGATACAACTTGACCCTGGCTGCACAGCTCCTCCAGCCCCCGTGAGAGAGAGAGAGATTGGTCTGTTGGTAGACTTACAGCCTGAGCTCTGCCCAAAAACTGGACAAGGACTCTAGAGCATATCAACAAGGTGAGTACCAAAGGCGGAGGGCACCACTGAGGATACACAGACCAGGCAAATGAAACTTTGCTCTAAAGGACTCTCTGCTACAGTTGGTGCCATAATGGGCTTGCCGTGAGCACCTCAGGGCCATGGCACATGGGGGTGGAGGATGAGCCAGTTGGCAGGAAAGCCCACAGCTAACAGACAACAAAGCCCCCAAGCTTGTGTCCTGGCATGCAAAAGGAGCGTAATGAAGATCCTGGAAAGTACAGCACTAAACATCTACAGGTGAACCCACCAAGAACTGCTGTTCATTGAGCTCTTTTGCACGCCAGGACATGAGCTAGGGGCTTTGCATGTCTAACTGCATTGAGCGCTCAGAGCGTTCAACTTGACTCTTGCTGCACTGAGTAGAGACACCCAGGTATATGCACAACCGAAGGCTGACAAAATAACATGAGGCAATACAGCCTGGGTCTAGGCACTTGTTCCTGCTTCCCAACATAGTCCAGGGCCTACAGGTCACCCTATACCTGGGTTTTGCCTTATAGTCTACTGCCTCTTTTTTCTTGATGAGAGTGGAATGGCTTCTTATACCTGATCCTCAGGACCCTCAGGAGGTAGACTCCCTGCTCCCCAGGCTCACCCATGCACTCTTCCCCACTCTGATCCTAGGATCCCTATCCAGGGCTTTCCTGACTCTCTGGAGCCTCAGCCCAGCCCAGCCTGCCCAGAATGACAGGAGGTCCAAGAAGCCACATTTCCCTCTGCCCACTCAGGCTGACTAAGCAAAGCTACAAGGAACTTCATGGTGCAAGTCAACCTGAGAACTTCAGGCAGGTCTTTGCTGCACACAAGTCCAGTCCAGAGATGAGGTAAGGACAAGTAGGAAAAAAATAAACCTTTTCTTATAAGTTGTACTTCCTGGTTAGGTGGGGGACACCTAAGATTCTGGAGTGATCCAATGTTGTCCTAATGGCATTCAGCAGCAGACCAAAACATGAAGGAGTCAAATGTAGGAGGACTGAAATAGAACTCTAAAATCACCAGCATTCCTAGATGATGGGCTTCATGGAAAATCTAATGGAAACTCTAATTAGAATTTTTAGAAAAGCTAGCAAAATCACTGGACTTCAGAGCAATGTACAAATATCTATTATATTTATTTCACCATCAATTAGATAGAAATGTACTTTTACAGAACCTTTTATAAAAGTAAGAAAATGCAAGAAGGGCCTAAGAGTCTAACAAAAGATGGTCAAGATCTTTGTGGAAGAGATGAGAAAGATTTATTAGAAGACACTGAAAACCAAAATACATGATGAAATAGACTGAATTCATGGGCAGAAAGATTCACTATTATAAAAATATCAAGTTGAAGAAAACTGGCCTATAGATTCCATGCACTTCTGAGAGAATATTCCCAACAGGGTTTTATGTGGAACTTGATAAGTGACTTATTTATAAGTAATTAAGGTAAAATGTAAATGTGTGTGCATGGTTTGTGTATATATAAACACACACACACAAATATATGTAATTTGTAGCTTGCAAAAAGAAAAATGTAACTTGAAGCTACACTGTGATGCCAATTCTCATTCAAAAGTTTTCCAAAAACAAATGGGGGGAAAAAGTACTGTTATACACTGTCAGTAAGAACTCAAAATGGTATTAACACCATGGATGGGAGAGGCAAGATGGCGGAGGAGTAACAGACTGAAATGACATCAGATCCCAGGAGTTCAGCTAGCTAGGTATCAAACCATTCCAAACACACATAAACTCAGCAGAAGACAGAAGAGAAGAAGAGCAGCAATTCTAGGAATAGAAAATTGACCACTTTCTGAAAGGTAGAACCTGCGGAGAAATGAATCCGAAGCAACAGGAATACAGATCGTGGGGGAAGGGGCCGGTTCCCAACAAGCGGCAGAGCAGGGCAGCACAAAATCAGAACTTTTAGAAGTCTGCTCCACTAGAGGACATTGCTCCAGAAGCTAAGCGGAGGTGGAGCCCTCCCAGGGACAGTGTGGTCTCAGGGCCCATGGGGTCACACAAAGATCAGGGGTGAGTGTGGCATAGCTGCCAGGTATTTGAGCGAGGAAGCGGACTACAGATACAGAGCTGAAGCGTGAGCTTTCAGGTTGGGGTTACCTTAAGCCATGATCCAAGGCACAGTGAGGCCACTGCTCTTTGAGCAGAGATCCCACAAATGGCAGATCCGGGGAGACTCACCTTCCTCCTCCGGAAGGAGCAGTGTGGCAGGAATCTACTGGGTTTGGAGACTCCAAACGGGGCTGTGCACCAGAGACGGAAATGCTCGGTCACAGGCCAGGTGAGCTGGGAGCGCAGTGGGAGGCAAGGGAGAAAGGAGTGTCTAACTGCATTGAGTGCTCAGAGCGTTCAACTTGACTCTTGCTGCACTGAGTACAGACACCCAGGTATATGCACAATCAAAATGCACCCAAAATCAAGTAGATGGCTCTGTTCCATTCGCCAGTATAATATATATATATATATTTTTAATTTTTACATTTTTATTTCTTTTTTTCCCCTTTTCTTCTCCCCCCAGTTTTGGATCTCTTCTGATTTGGTTAGTATACATTTTTCTGGGGTCTTTGCCATCCTCTTAGTATATTTTTCCCTCATTAATATATTTTTATCTGGATAAAATGACAAGGCAGAAAAACTCACCACCAAAAAAAAAAAAAAGAGAGAGAACAAAAGGCAGTACCAATGGCTAGGGACCTAATCAATACAATCATTGGTAATATGTCAGAACTAGAGTTTAGAATGATGATTCCTAAGGTGCTAGCTGGGCTCAAAAAAGGCATGGAAGATAGTAGAGAAACCTTCCTGGAGAAATAAAAGAACTAAAATCTAACCAAGTTGAAATTTAAAAAGCTATTAATGAGATGCAATAAAAAATGGAGGCTCTTACTGCTAGGATAAATGAGGCAGAAGAAAGAATTAGTGATATAGAAGACTAAATGGTGGAGAATAAAGAAGCTGAGCTTTAAGAGAGAGACAAACAACTACTACTGGACCACGAGGAAAGAATTCAAGAGATAAGTGATACCATAAGACAAAACAATATTAGAATAATTGGGACTCCAGAAGAAGAAGAAAGAGAGAGAGGGGCAGAAAATATATTGGAGTGAATTATGGTAGATAATTTCCCTAATATGGTAAAAGGAACAAGCATCAAAATCCAGGAGGCACAGAGAACCCCCTCAATCAATAAAATCAATTAAAAAAAATGACACCCCACCATCTAATAGTAAAACTTAAAAGTCTTAGTGACAAAGAGAAAATCCTGAAAGCAGCTGAGGACAGAGGTCTGTCTATCTAATGGTAGAAATATTAAATTGGCAACAGACTTATCCACAAAGACCTGGCAGGCCAGAAAGAACTGGCATGATATATTTGGAGCACTAAAAGAGAAAAATATGCATTCAAGAATACTATATCCAGCTAGGCTATCATTGAAAATAGAAGGAGAAACAAAAAGCTTCCAGGACAAATAAAAATTAAAAGAATTTGCAAACACCAAACCAACCCTACAGGAAATAAGGAAAGGGGTCCTCTAAGTAAAGAAAGGGCTTTAAAGCAGTAGACCAGAAAGGAACAGAGACAATACACAGTAATAGTCACCTTACAGGCAATACAATGGTACTAAATTCACATCATTCAATAGTTACCCTGAATGTAAATGGGCTAAATGCCCCAATCAAAAGATACAGGATATCAGAATGGATAAAAAACCAAAACCCATCAATATGCTCCCTAGAAGAAATTCATTTTAGACCCAAAGACACATCCAGATTTAAAGTGAGGGGGTGGAAAACAATTTACCATGCTAATGGACATCAAAAGAAAGCTGGGCTGGCAATCCTTATATCAGATAAATTAGATTTTAAGCCAAAAACTATAATAAGAGACAATGAAGGACACTATACCATACTTAAAGGGTCTGTCCAACAAGAAGATATAACAATTTTAAATATCTATGCCCCAATATGAGAGCAGCCAACTACATAAACCAATTAATAACAAAATCAAAGAAACATAGACAATAATACAATAACAGTAGGGGACTTTAACACGCCCCTCACTGAAATGGACAGATCATCCAAGCAAAGGATCAACAAGGAAATAAGGCCTTAAATGACACACTGGACCAGATGGACATCACAGATATATTCAGAACATGCCATCCCAAAGCAACAGAATACATATTCTTCTCTAGTGCACATGGAACATTCTCCAGAATAGATCACATCCTGGGTCACAAATCAGGTCTCAACCGGTACCAAAAGATTGGGATCATTCCCTGCATATTTTCAGACCACAATGTTCTGAAGCTAGAACTCAATCACAAGAGGAAAGTTGGAAAGAACTCAAATACGTGGAAGCTAAAGAGCATCCTACTAAGGAATGAATGGGTCAACCAGGAAATTAAAGAAGAATTGAAAAAAATTCATGGAAAAAAATGAAAGTGAAAACACAATGGTTCAAAATCTGTGGGACACAGCAAAGGCAGTCCTGAGAGGAAAGTATATAGTGATACAGGCCTTTCTCAAGCATGAGCAGTGGGGAGGGGCAGGGGGAGAAGCAAACTCGCTGCTGAGTAGGGAACCTGATGCAGGGTTCAATCTCAGGACCCCGGGATCATGGCCTGAGCGGAAGGAAGACACTTAACTGACTGAGCCACCAGGCACTATATGGTAGTTGTTTTTTTTTAATAAACCCTGTATTCAGACACATGGTTTTAAAGTACTGATTGACATACAAGAGGTTTTTGAAGAACTTTTCAAACTATTTGGGTTACAGATACAAATTTACAGAACTAGGGAGACCTGCAGTCTATATCAAAGGCCACACCTTATTTATTTGCTATTTTCTGGTTCCTAAGCTAATGAAGAATTATAATTAATAATCTATAACCTCTCCCAGTTCTAAAGTTTTGATTATATCATTTTGCTTTTAAACATAGTTAAGACCATGTCTCAAAAAAAGTTGTCTAAATAGACAATGTTGCCCTTGAATTAAAGATTTTCTTCACTCTTTTCTGGCTGTTGGTCCCTCCAAATCAGTTATTAGTGGGGAGCAAATATTACATATTTTATTCAGCTAATTCTGACTCTCTGTGACCCCCCTACTCCCCAGAGCCCACAGTGCCCAACACATGGTAAACACTCCATACTTACTGAATATTCTTGAATGAACAGCAAAATATTAAGGATGAATCAAGTATTAAGAAGAATCTGGAGATGATAAAAAAAAGTCTCAAGTACACAACCTAACCCTACACCTAAAGGAGCTAGAAGAAAGAACAGCAAAGAAAGCCTGACCCCAGCAGAAGAGAAATAATAAAGATCAGATCAGAAATCAATGAAATAGAAACTAAAAGAACAGTAGAACAAATCAACAAAACTAGGAGGTGGTTCTTTGAAAGAATTAATAAGATTGATAAACCCCTGACCAGACTTACCAAAAAGAAAAGAGAAAGGACCCAAATTAATAAAATCATGAATGAAAGAGGAGAGATCACAACCAACACCAAAGAAATACAAACAATTATAAGAACATATTATAAGCAACTATACACCAGCAAATTTGACAATCTGGAAGAAATGGGTGCATTCCTAGAGATGTATAAACTTCCAAAACTGAACCAAGAAGAAATAGAAAACCTGAACAGACCCATAACCAGTAAGGAGATTGAAGCAGTAATCAAAAATCTCCCAACAAACAAGAGCCCAGGGCCAGATGGCTTCTCAGGGGAATTCTACCAAACATTTAAAGAAGAATTAATACCTATTCCCCTGAAAGTGTTCCAAAAAATAGAAATGGAAGGGAAACTTCCAAACTCATTTTATGAGGCCAGGATTACCTTGATCCCAAAACCAGACAAAGACCCCACCAAAAAGGAGAATTACAGACCAATATCCTTGATGAACACAGATGTAAAAATTCTCACCAAAATACTAGCCAATAGGATCTAACAGTACATTAAAAAGATTATTCACCACGACCAAGTGGGACTTATTCCTGGGCTGCAAGGTTGGTTCCACATCCACAAATCAATCAATATGATACAATAAATTAATAAAACAAAGAATAAGAACCATATGACACTCTCAATAGATGCTGAAAAAGCATTTGACAAAGCACAGCATCCTTTCTTGATCAAAACTCTTCAAAGTATAGGGATAAGGGATACATACCTCAATATCATCAAAGCCATCTATGAAAAACTCACAGCGAATGTCATTCTCAATGGAGAAAAACTGACAGCTTTTCCCCTAAGGTCAGGAACATGGCAGGGATGTCCACTATCACTACTGCTATTCAACATAGTACTAGAAGTTCTAGCCGCACCAACCAGACAACAAAAAGAAATAAAAGGCATCCAAATCGGCCAAGAGGTCAAACTCTCACTCTTCAGATTATATGATACTTTATGTGGAAAATCCAAAAGACTCCACTCCAAAACTGCTAGAACTCATACAGGAATTCAGTAAAGTGTCAGGATATAAAATCAATGCACAGAAATCAGTTGCATTTCTATACACCAACAGCAAGACAGAAGAAAGGGAAATTAAGGAGTTGATCCCATTTACAATTGCACCCAAAACCATAAGATACCTAGGAATAAACCTAACGAAAGAGGCAAAGAATCTGTACTCAGAAAAATATATAGTACTCATGAAAGAAATTAAGGAAGACACAAAGAAATTGATAAACATTTCATGCTCATGGATTGGAAGAACAAATATTGTGAAAATGTCTATGCTACCTAAAGCAATCTATACATTAACGCAATCCCTATCAAAATACCATCAATTTTTTTCAAAGAAGTGGAACAAATAATCCTAAAATTTATATGGAACCAGAAAAGACCCCAAATAGCCAGACGAATGTTGAAAAAGAAAGTCAAAATAAATAACTAAAAAATCTTTAAAAAAGAAAAAAAAAGAAAGCCAAAGTTGGTGGCATCACAATTCCAGGCTTCAAGCTCTATTACAAAGCTGTAATTATCAAGACAGTATGGTACTGGCACAAAAACAGACATGTAGATCAATGGAACAGAATAGAGAGCCCAGAAATAGACCCTCAACTCTAAAGTCAACTAATATTCGACAAAGCAGGAAAGAATGTCCAATGGGAAAAAGACAGTCTCTTCAACAAACAGTGCTGGGAAAACTGGAAAGCCACATGCAAAAGAATGAAACTGGACCATTTCCTTACACCACACACAAAAATAGACTCAAAATGGATGAAAGACCTCAATGTGAGACAGGAATCCATCAAAATCCTTGAGGAAAACACAGACAGCAACCTCTTCGAACTCAGCCGCAGAAACTTCTTCCTAGAAACATCGCCAAAGGCAAAGGAAGCAAGGGCAGAAATGAACTATTAGGACTTCACCAAGATCAAAAGATTTTGCACAGCAAAGGAAACAGTCAACAAAACCAAAAGACAACTGACAGAATGGGAGAAGATATTCACAAATGACATATCAGATAAAGGGCTAGTATCCAAAATCTATAAAGAACTTATCAAACTCAACACCCAAAGAACAAACAATCCAATCAAGAAATGGGCAGAGGACATGAACAGACATTTCTGCAAAGAAGACATCCAAACGGCCGACACACACATGAAGAAGTGCTCACTGTCACTCGGCATCAGGGAAACACAACTCAAAACCGCAATGAGATACCACCTCACACCAGTCAGAATGGCTAAAATTAAAAAGTCAGGAAACGACAGATGTCAGAGAGGATGTGAAGAAAGGGAAATCCTCCTACACTGTTGGTGGGAATGCAAGTTGGTGCTGCCACTCTGGAAAACAGCATGGAGGTTCCTCAAAAAGTTGAAAACAGAGCTACCCTACAACCCAGCAATGGCATTACTGGGTATTTAACCTAAAGATATAAATGCAGTGATCCAAAAGGGCACGTGCACCCGAATGTTTATAGCAGCCATGTCCACAATAGCCAAACTACTGAAAGAGCCTAGATGTCCATCAACAGAGGAACAGATAAAGAAGATGTGGTGTATATACACAATGGAATACTATGCAGCCATCAAGAGAAATGAAATCTTGCCATTTGCAATGACATGAATGGAACTAGAGGGTATCATGCTGATTGAAATAAGTCAATCAGAGAAAGACAATTATCATATGATCTCCCTAATATGAGGAAGTTGAGAGGCAGAGTGGTGGGTTTGGGGGGTAGGGAAGGAAAAAATGAAACAAGATGGAATCGGGAGGGAGACAAACCATAAGAGACTCTTAATCTCACAAAACAAACTGAGGGTTGCCGGGGGGAGGGAGGTATGGAGAGAGTGGTTGGGTTATGGACATTGGGGAGGGTATGTGTTAGGGTGAGTGCTGTGAAGTGTGTAAGCCTGATGATTCACAGACCTGTACCCCTGGGGCAAATAACACATATGTGTTAATAAAAATAATTAATTAAAAAAAACACCCCATGGAAGGGAAATCTGAAAGAAGTAAGACTGGTGAAATTACAGAGACTAACTATGTCATCACAGATTTCTGAGCCCATGACAGAGCTTTAAATATATGCATCTAATGTATTATTTCACCGACTCTGTCCACTCAAACAACCCAGAAACAACGAGCAAGCCAATAGCAATAAAGACTCCTAATCCCCAGACTATAATTTTTCTCAATAGTATTTTTGCACTGACAGGTACCAGGACTTCTTAGACAAATGTTTATTCCAGTTCTGGGGTAGGAAATGCCCAAAATGAGCCTGCAACATCTTATAAATTTAGATTTCAAAATTTCAGATTTTCCCCATTAATTGAAGCTCCCAGTGGCCATGGATGGGGCAATGTGGACATCAGTGAGGATAAGGAGTAGAATGGATTAAAGCACATAGGTTCAATCCATGAGTTCATGATGATATTCTTTAAATGTACTTGTTATCTTTGAAGAATATCTGGGTGTCGAGTCATTATTTTGAAAACTGGTAAATTAAAGAATTACCTGACAGTGCTCAGTACAGATAACTGCCTCTGGTGTTGTCCAATTTGTCCTATTTTCCCTTTATAAAGTGTACTTCAAGGTAATTAACAGTTAATTAGGAGTAATTCATCTTTATAAAATAATTCCAGCTATTAATTAGGAAGGAATTATAGAATTAGAATGCCACCATCTTGTAGCCTGAGTGAATTCATGAATCTGGACCATGATGACCCATGGCTGCTATTAACACAGACGAACAAGCCAAATACCATGTGGCTCCTGATGGAAGTGCATGCCATCACCTCCCAAGTAGGCTTGCTCTCCCACTCCGAAAAATGAACTTGAATCTGATCAACTTTCAAATTATTTACAAGACATACAGAGAACAGATACTCCAAGGCCGCTATGGTGATGTAATAACCAAGTCCAGACCACAACCAGCTCTTGGGATGGACTCTTCTGAATCCTGATTCAAACCAGCAGTTTTCAAAAATGTTAGAGAGTTTAAGAAATTGGCTCTGTTAACTGGTTATGTGAGGTTTTTAAGTTTTAGGTGTGATAATGGTATTATGCCCATTTTTCAAGAGTACTTAACTACACACACAAGAACGAAAATAGTCCAGACACCATGGAAGCCCAATGTAGGGGAACTTGCCCAGCCAATCGTCAAGGATTACTAGAAAGCTCTAAGAATGAGGTAGGTCATGTAACACTGGTGCAGAGATAGGACAAATGGACTCATGGAGCAGAACAGAGATCCAAAAATTATATATTTAAATCTGTGTTTTGGTTTATTTATGTAGCTCGTTTCTCAGGTAAACAGGAGATGGTAAAACTCATTAGTAACTCGTGCTGGGACAATTGCTCTGATTAGCCACACAGAAAATAAGCCATTCAGAAAAGAGAAGATGGAGAACATAAGGTACACTAAAATTTTAAACTTCTGTTTATCCAGAGACACCTCAAAGAAAGTGACAAGAGGACTCCCACTGAGAATGACATTGACCACATATGACACCCGATGATTAGAATTCAGAATACTATATTTAAATCCTAAAAATCATAGAGAGACACGTTATCCAATTTAAAACTATGGAAAAGACTTGAACAGGCATTCTCAAGGAAGAAAACTAGAATAGCTAATAAATTTTGGCAAGATAGCTCATTCTATAATCAAGAAAATTTATATTTTTAGGGAACCATTTTCATACCCAATGCAAGAACCTGACAATATAAAGAGCTGGTAAGGATGTACATTAAGGAAACCTCTCCCATACTACCAGAGAGAGTATAAATTGAACTCAACCTTTAATTTTAAAATTAAAGACTTATTTATTTGAGAGAGAGAGAGAGAGAGAGAGAGCACACTCAGGAGTGGGGAGGGACATGGAGAGGGAAGAGAGAGAGCGTCTCAAGCAGATTCCCCGCTGAGCTCAGAGCCCAACAGGGTTGATAAGCGCTGGATCTCACAACCCTGAGATCACAACCTGAGCCAAAACCGAGAGTTGAATGACCAACCAACAGAGCCACCTAGGTGCCCCAAGACTCAACCTTTTTTTTTCTTTTAAGCAATTGACATCAGCTAGCAGAATTCAGTTTGAGCATTACATATAGACTCATAATTCTCAGGTATAAACCACTCATACCCCTAGATGTAGTTACAAGAATGTTTATAGTGCTTTTCTAGAAAGGACTAGAAACATCCCAAACATTCATTAGTAGGAAGGTGGAGAACTAAGTTGCAAGGCAGCCACACAATGAAATCATACACAGCAGTGAGAATTAACAAGGGACATGTACACAACTCACAATGAATGAACTTCAAAAACCTAATGTTAAGAGAAAAAGGCAAGTTGCATAAACATACTTTTAGTGCAATACTGTTTTTGTAAAGCTCAACTAAGAAATAAGCCACAGGCACATATTGTTTGGGGCTATGTAGCTGTATGGAAAGGCTCTGAAGAAAGGCAGGGGAATGATATATACCAAATCCAGTAAGGGGAAGGTGTACGTGGGAGGCAAGCAGAGGTTTATCAGTGTTAACTTTTAACATTTTTTACATCAACTTTTGGGCTCACAGATCTTTTATTATTAAATACATGAAATATGTATTCATTTTTGAAGTTAAGAAATGGTCTAGTTGAAAAGATGAGGCTTGCTCAGGACAGACAGGGATCTGGTTTCTGCTAGGAAGAGTCAGACCCGGCTCTAGGAGGAGATAAAGATGCCTTTCCCAGGACTGACAGCCCTCACTTGAGGACCAGCATATTAACTGGATCTTGTCGAGGCCAACAAACCTTCTCAAGATGCAAGGTCAAGGAGGAAGAATTTTTCCTGGGCAGGGAGGACTAATAGAGATAAAGTGTCCAGTCATTCCTAAAGCACGGCACCATCTTCGAAAAGGAAACAGAATCCCTGCTCCAGCCAGCCACACCCTGTTCGTGGCTGGATGACCTATTTCAGATTTGTGAGCCATGTCTGCTTTCACAGACATTCCACCCTGCCTGCTTGGAAGGCTGGTGCCTCCAAGTACACAAGTCCCTGGAGGAATGTCTGAGAGACCTCCAGTCATCCAATCCCACAAATATTTGTGACCCACGCAGCATCCCAATCACTTCTGTGGGTGCTGGGGCTGGGAGATAAGCCAGATCACATATCTGCCCTTTATTGCACCTCCTAGGGAAGGAGCGGGGAGGAGACCTGGCAACTACCATCCTGTCATGCAGCTTGACAGCACAACGAGAGACAGCAATGCAGTTCAGGGAAAGTGCACGTGCTCACAGGACCCTCTGCTTTCTATACCAAGAGGAGTGTGCATCTCAAAAACAAGAATGACGCCCCAAGATTTCACCTACATCTCCTCCCAGTTTTCCTACAATTTCTTGCAAGATAAAATAAATTATCCTCAAATAATCAATTTCCACATTGATGCTGAAGGAAAGAATGATGGGAGGATTTTCACAAAGCAAGAGAAAGGATGGACTGCCAGGGGTTCAAGGGGGACCCAGAGATGAGAGTGTGTATGTCAGTAGGCGTCACTGAGTTCCCATCTACCTGACATTCTGCAGTGGATTCGTTCATTTTATATTCAGACAACCAGGCAGACTAAGTCAGGAGGAAGCTGGGGTCATTTTTTTTGTGCTGAGCCCCATTTCTTTCTCCTGGGCTGCCTCTCTCAGGTGGGGTTACCAGAACTCCACTGAAGTAAGGAAGTAACAGAAAAAAGTAAGGCATGCAGCTGGCCAGCCTCTGGCAGCCAAACTGCCCAGGACCAAGATGGTAAGGCACTGCCACCATAACAGAGGCCCAGAACAAGGTCCCCAAAGCAGAGTAGGCCAAGAGAATTTCAGGGGGCACATTGAATTCACTTGATGTAACCACAGATCCCAGGATAATCTCAAGACTTGGAGTCACCAGGAAGCTCTGAAGTTGGAATGGGAGGAAAAGCAGGGGGACAAGCTGGAAATGCATACGAGGTATCACTGCAACCCCATGAAATCAGGCAGCTGCCCTTTCCACCATCTTGCATTTGGCAGAAGACTCTGGTATTACTACGCTCTGGGGACAGTGAGCCTGAGGAGCTCAAGACTCAGCTGACAGGGACAACTGAGGAGACAATGCAGAGGTGGCATACTGGAAATAGGAGGAAAGAGCAAAAGTTGACATGAGGGGCAGGGAGACCGGGGACCACGTCCAGCCCAGCCTGACTCTCCAGCAGGAGAAAATTCCTCCAGGAGCAAAGTGACCCACCCCAGGGCAGAGACCTACAGATACAAATACTAGGGACCCCGGTGTTGACAGAGGTGTGTAGAGAGGCAATGAAATTGCCAGGTCGGGGCTCTGTGTCTGGACAGTGAAGTCCCCAGCTGACAAGCTCGGTCCCACCACACTGATCAACAATTTAACATTTCCCTCAAGCCATATGCGGACAGCCAAGAACTGCCAAGCATTTGAGAGAAATTTCTAACAAGATAACAAACAGACATATGAAACCAAAACATAGATACAAGAAAAATAATCATAATTTTAATATCCTTAGAGAATATATATGAGACAGAAGTTCTACTTTGTTAAAAACTAACCAAAATCAACTTACAAAATGGGGTGGCAGGAGGGAAACATGGAAGACAAAAAGTAAAACTTTAGGGAATCAATCCAGGAAAACATTATTTGAAAGCCAGAGGTTCTAAAAAGTAACAAGAGGAAAAACAGAAAACTATTGAAGGAATAACAGAATGCCCCCAAAGATCACACATCTCCATACTGAGAGAGACCACTGAGAGCTCATCTCGGTGCTAACAACAGGATCAACACAAAGTCACATTGCTGTAAAATATCACAACACTGGAGAAAGTGAAAATATCACAAGCTTCCAGAAAGAAAGAGTAGGTCATAGACAAAAGATCATTAAAGTGCCACTAACAGCCATGTTTGAACCTGGAAGAGAATTAAAAATTGTGAGCAAGAATAAATCCTTGAAGCCTAGAATTCTATACCCAGCTAATGATCACTGCAATGCTCAGGTAGGAAAGATCTTCCTGAGATGCATGGTCTTTCCAAATGTATCATCCATGCAGGTCAAGAGGAAATCATGTATCCAATGAGGAAGTAATCAAACCTAGGAAGAAGGTGGAATTCCAGAAACAGAAGATAGAACACAGTCAACTGGGGGCAGGTGAGGTTGCGGGGATCTCCTAGGCAGATGGAAAGGAAATCCCGGGGTAAAAAGGGTAGAGCAAACCCAGAGTACTATTCCCATAGATGGAGCTCCAGTGTGGCAGTTTCCCAGAGCAGAGACGTCATCCGGGGCTTCAACCGCTCTGGTGGGCCTGACCAGTCTGGGATGCACAGAAACCGAGCAGATGAACAAACAAAGCCATCATTTTAGCTCTGGGTAAAATAAATCATTGCAGAAGAAAGAAAAAACATAATCCTGAGACACCACATGTCTCAACTGTGAGTAATATTTACACGTTCAGAACGACGACACTGGTGTTGACCTAACTAAAATGGGTGACAAACACACTCAGAGAAGGGGAGGGCCCGGGATGGGTGCAGAAAACACTAAATCCTCCTCCCTCAGCACAAAGTCAATAGATCATGTCTAATAAAAACACTCAGGATGACATTTCTAAAGATCACCCATAGACTGTCGAAATGAATTTAAGAGAAAACAGCTCCGAGTCAAAAGCTGCTGCTGCCTCTGAGAGCAGGAAGCAGGTGAGAAGGGCCAGGCCAGGAGCCTGCTGTTGTTCATTAAGATCCTAGTGGAACTGTGTCAGACGTTTTAATCTATCCCTTTAATAAAAAAATAAACATACCTAAATCGTACGTGCATCTGATCCTGCCTCTCCACCCCCACCCACACACGTGACTCTCCCTGCCTCTGCGCTCCCCTCCTCACCATGGAAAGTGCTAGGACAAGCCTTGAACATGGGGACACTGTAGGGACTGAGTCCCAGGAAATCAGAGGCAAGAGTCTTGGGAGAAGGAAATCGAAGTCCACGGGCTCTCTGGAGCTAAGGCTTAGCTGGTTCTTTCTGAAGGTCAGTTGAATGTCTTGCCCTTGATCTAGCCACAGAAGCCCTGGGACATTCAAACTCTTATCTGGCTTCAGGATTTCCCCAGGAGCCTACAAGGGCCACATCGGGTCTCCCCATTGTCACTTCTGAATGTTCCTCTTAATAAATGAAGGTTTGAGACCATAAAGTCCGGCATTCTTCTACAATACAGAACATCATTAGTCTCACCCAAGTGGAGTGCTGCAAAACCCAGTAATGAGGGACACTAAAGGTACCTTCTGACAAGATTGGGGGTATAATCCCTCTACTTAACATGCCTGACACACTGCGAAGGCCCCTGGTTTTAACCCAGTCTGTCTCAAGGCTGCACCATCCCTCTCTCTGCTCATGGCCCCAAGCCAGTGTGGGCAGAGCAGGCCCAGGGAGAGAATCCAGGAGTGGCATCCCTCTGCCCACTCTCGTTTGGGGCTGTGCAAAGTCTGCACTGAAGAACAAAAACCTGGAAATTGCTCAGGAATCTGCGTATCCCAAAATCAAGGTTGAGTTCTGGTTCTCCTAGTTCTCTCAAGGCAGGGCCAACCCCCTGCTTCCCAGAGAGGAGAGCAGGGGAGGCTGACTGGAACCTCCCTTGGCATTGTTTAGAGACCAGCTCTGGGCCCTTCTATCTTTTCTTCTCACTGCCTAGCTCCCAGCCTCTGCAGCCCTCTGGTTAGATCTCTTTCCCCTTAAGGACAACTGGTCACAGTTGCAATGTCACTCTGACCACTATCCATCCCAGGGGTATGACTGATAGGATGGAGGATGGGGGTCACTGGTCAACCAGGAGAAGAGGCTCCTATAGGCCTAGCAGGTTAGGAATGGGGGCAGTGAGGAAAAGCAAGGGGAGGACAGCTGGGAAGAAGCGGTGGGATCCAGCAAGGCACCTGCATGCCTGTCTCCTCTGGCGGCTATCATCAGCCCCACCCACAGTTCTGTGCACCAAAAGGCAGAGAAACTTAGATTCAGTGTTTGGGTTTTGTGGTGTTTGATTTTAAGCAGAATGGCCTTTAATTTTTTTTTAATGGAGAAAGTACACCATAGTATCTGGTATGACTCTGGTCTGAGATTCTCTGAACCTTCTCCCAGTTCCATAGCAAATGTGGGCTTCTGCCCATATCCATCTATTGGCAAGGATGGAAATGCAAATTTGTTCTTGAGAGGGGCAAGCAGTCTCCTCTAGGGTGACGTAAGCTGGAAAAGGCAGTGGCCCAAGCATCGGATCCAGCAGAGAGACAGAGCCCCAGCTCCCCAGCTTCTGGCCTCTAGACCTTCTGTGTGAAGTCCAGGGTCCAACCTTCACATCTCAAGAGAAGCAAGGGCTGCAGAACCAGCCCTGCACTTGGCCCTGCCCTGGCTGTGTGACACTGTCACTTCTTGTTCTTCTTCTATAAAATGTTCTGTATTCCTTTCATGGAAGCCTACGCAACTCTGCCAAAGGGAAATAACCTAGCCCAGGACTTGATGGGTAGACTGGTCCCTGTCCCTGTGCCAATCCCTTCCTAAAGGGCACGCTTTGAGCTACCTTCTCTGTTGGGGAATCTTTCCCTCCACAAATACACTTTATTTTCATCAACAGAGTCACTTTTGTGTCACATTCCTGATGGATTAGGGAGATTCTGATCTTGGTTCTGACACTAGCTTGTCAAGCCACTGGGCCTTGGGCAGGCCACTTCTACTCTCTGAGCCTCAGTTTCCCTATCTGTGAAATGGGGATGCTTGGCTGCATCTCTTTGAAGCCCCTTCCATTTGAAGTTGTGAATTGTTGTGTCTTTGAGGGAAAGGTTATTAGGGATCTGTTATCCACTCCTTAGTGCACACAAGTTAGACAAAACCAGTTCTGAGGTTCTCTTGAGATGAGAATCACCCCACTGACCCACACACAGATGTTTCAAGGCATGAGGGACTTTCAAGGTGAGGGCCCTGAGAGGCAGATCTGTGTTTCTAGCAGGGGTGGGTTCGTTCATAATCTGAACCAGAACTGATAGTAAACAGCTTGAACAGGGCACTGTCCCACGTTCGCTAAGAACCCAAGGGGCTTACATGGCTCACACGGCCAGTCAGGGCGGAGACACTCATGTGAGGAAGACCAAAGCCTCAGGCCCACCCCAGTTCTGGCGGCAACACTCACTCACTTAGAACCATTTTCAGCCCTTTGATCTCCATTTCCAATAATTAAGGAGGTTTCTGTGGCATAGTCCTAACCGGCTTAGTGTCTACATCAGAAATGCTGCGGGACGCATGCTGGGAGTCATGCCAGTTTGGGGGAGGGGCGGATAATTAAGGAAATCATGGTGAATTAAGCTTTCTGCAACGAGGCACAAACATCTTTTCATGAACAGCAACATCATGTTAGCTTATGTTTTGCCGAAGAGAAAGGCACGGCCTATCCTTGGGGTTTTCAGCCTGGTAAAACACATCTGGCAACTAAGCCAAATATTTAAGGGTCATTAAAATCCCAAACTCCCCGTGCCAAGAACTTTTCTCCTTTGTTATTCAAGTGCGGAGCAGTTACGGAAAATGCGTTCCATATGGTTTGTGCTGCTGCATTCCTATTTACTTCATCAAATCACTGCTTTGAAAGAGCTATTTGATGTCAAAGATGCGTTAAGATTTTATAGACTTTCCCAATCCAGCTTTTTAAGATTCTCCCTTTGAACCAGAAATGCTTGCCAAGAGTAAACAGAACTGAAACCACTAGGGGTCAAGGGCTTTGTTGGAAACAAAGACCCCAGCCTGATCAAGGGCTTTCCAAGTTTGGGGGCAAACACGCATTTCCAACTGCTTGCCAAAAGTCTCCAAAGATCATGTTTCCCACATAAGTTACATTAAAGTATGTGTTTTCGTGTCTTCTTATTCTATTAATAATTTAACACCGTCTCCCACCAGCTCCCACCAAGAAGCAAGGACACAAAATGGTCATGCACTTAAAATATGAACAGAATTTTATAGAAAGTTGGGAAATTTATCTTTAAGTCATGAATCAAAATTCTCTCCAGTGAGGGTTTCTCAGCCTTGAGAGAAAAAGCTAACAGATACAGACCTTGGGAAAGCACCCGGGGCCAGAGTCAGACTCCCCAAGACATGGAGAGCTGTGAGGACATTCGAGAATAACTCTCATTTTACAGATAGGTAAACAGAGGGCCAGACCCCAATTCTGGGGTCAGAGGTAAAATCCAGAAGCTCCCAAATTGTTCCCTTCATCTCTCTCCACTGCCTTCAGCCTTCTCTTTGTCACTGTCCCCTTCCTGAACCTGCCCCAGCAGCCTCCTCCAGGTTCCCCTACATCCTCCCTTCTCCCCTTATTACACCCCCACACAGTTGGGGGGAGGGTTACTGTAAAACTACAATCAAAACTGCCCAAAACCCCACAGCATGCCAACTGTCTAACCTCCTGTCCCTCTCACCCGGCACCACAGTCCCAGCTGACCTGCCCACATTCACCCAGTGCCAATAGTCCCCTCCTCCCACACTACTGCATTCTAGATCCTGGAGCCCACAAAGCTCATTGCTGCCCCAGGACTTTTGCACTTGTGGTCCCTTTTGTTAGCAGTGCTCTTCCCTTCTGGGCACAGCTCCTCTTTCAGCCCTCAGCCTCAGATGTACCACTTCAGAGAGCTTATTCCTTCCTATTCAGTATAACGAACCCACACAAACTTTGCTGGCTCCTGTCTCTGCACATTTATGATCTGAACCCCCACACTGGGAAGCAAGCTTCAGGAATCCATGGAAAGAGGGATGACATTATTTCTCCCTTTTAACTCCAGCCCCCACAGCACAGCACCTGAAATATAACAGGCACTCAATACATGTCCTCTGACATCTCCTATTTCTCACCCTGGGTTCCCTCTGTTAATGGGGAAAGATTTTTTAAAAAGAGTCCAGGACTTATGTGAGGACCCAATCCTGCCCCACTTTTTAAAAATCTCTCCTGCCCTGCTCCTGCCCTGTCACCCCATTTGGGGGCCCTGCCTCTGCTCAGTCCCCATCTGTTCTCGGGTCCCCCTACTACTCAGAGAATTCAGTCTCCCAACACTCCAGAATTCAACTCCCCAGAGGGAGGCCTGAAATTGAATTGAGATCAATAAATTCAAAATATCCATCCCTTTCAGCTGTGGGTGTTGTGGCAGCCACATGAGCTGCAGGGCCACCGGTCCTGGAGCGTAGAAACCCGAGATTTTCCTCTGAGATTCCCAGCACCGGCCCTTCCAGCCTCCGGGAGAGCTCCAGCTCATCCAGCTGGCTTCTGACACCAAATTCGCTGTCCCTCACCACAGCTCTAAGCAGCTTCTCCATTTTCCCTGTAGCTTTCTTGATTCCCTGTAAGTATTTTTTGCTTGTGTTTTTGTGCAGAGTAAAATAAGGCTGACTTGGGATAAAACATTTACGAATGGCCATGATGATCCAGTTTCTCTCTCTCTCTGCCAGGACGTCCCAATGTAGGTAGATGAATATCTTGGGCCAAAAACTTGTGAAGAAGATAAGAAATCTACAGATTAAGCCTCTGTTTGTTCAGTCATTCTACCAGCTCTTGAGAACTTAATATGTTCCAGACATTTCCCCAGGATCCTGCGGTGAGCAAGGCCAGAGTGGCCCCCAGGGGAAGGCAGACATAAGGTCAATTATCTGTGTTCCCACCCAAGCACTCACTTAGGGGTTATGACTGGTCTGGTGAAAGTCACGTGACATTGTAGATCCTAGTACAGGGTCCCTGTTCAAGGCTGCAGACGGCTATGTTAGGGAAGCAGTGGGTGAGGGGAGGTGAGTGGCTGGGAGACAAGCGGGTGTGGTTGATTGAATGAGCACTGGCCTGAGTCAGGAGGACCCAGTCTCCAAGCCCAGCTCTAGCAACATCTACCTAAGTGACTCTGCACACCCCTCTTCCTCCTCTGTTGTACCCCATTCGGTTTTCAGATCCTTCTAGCCACCCCCCCCTCCACTCCTACCAACACTTCTCCAGTTTGATTCTGCTGATCTCTGCCTTCAGTTGTTATTCTAACCATTCCCACGAGTGTCCCTGACCCAGATTATTCCCTGCTCTAGTTCAGGTCTCCCCAGAGCATGGCCCCAGGCAATAGGGTGCCAGGAGGAGCTGGAGCTGGGCAGTGCCAAAAGGAACACATTCATTTCAAGAAAGAGTTTCCAGAAAGGCTCAACCTGGTGCCATGATGACCCAGTGAAAAAGGGGCAGCAGAGCAGGAAGAGGTTGGAGAGGGGGAGGACCCTAGCCAAATGGAATGGTCAGAGGGCCGGAGGAGAGACAGGGAGTAGGCGGGCCTGGCAGCACAATGCAGGGCGAGCAGACACAACCAGCAGTTGCCCAGCCTGCATCAAGGCCCCCCGTACCCCTCTGTTCTCATGGGGGGGGGGGTCCGACATTCTTCCTTAAGATCCATCAGAACTCACAAGGGGGTTTAACCTCAAGTGAACAGAGAGGAACATATTCAAAAGGGCTTGAGTTCCAGCTTAAACATTCCCCTAGGAATGATTCTGGCAAGAGAGCTGTTCTGGATCCCTGGTATGCTAGCAACAAAGAAGGGAGAGGACTAAGATAACAGGAGTGTCTTGAAAGGAGCTTTGACCCCAGGCCTCAGAAACAGAATCTGCCTTTAAGCCTCTGGATGCTCTGATAAAAAGAATTTGTAAATAATTTAGCACTCCAGTAGTAAACTGTAAACGGCAAACACAGCCTGCTGAGACGAGGGCCCTGGAGGCTCAAATAGAAAGAGGGCTCTAGACCATGAGCCGCCCACAGACAGGGGCTGGAACTTCTGGCTGCCCCCAGGCCTCCAGCACCCGCATAGGCCCTGCACCCGGGGAGGTCCTCCCGCCTTATCTGAGTGGATCCATACCTAAGGAAATAAACAAACGAGCAAATGACTTACCCTTGGGGAAAAACACACACATCCCAAAACCAAACCAACCACGACACACAACACATGATCATAATCATGGTTTACTTTTACATGGCTGACTCCTCCCCTGCCTGCTCTCACGGTCCAAGGAAAATGTTTCCCAGACTCTGCGCTTCTGCAAATATGTGCTAGGAAGCATCTTGTATCACTCAGGCACAAATGACAAACAAAACTCAGAAACAATAGAGTGGGGATGGGGGGTGATCTGTTGAGGAGCATTTCCAGGCTGCCTCACTCCTCAGCTTCCCTCTGCAGGTCAGGCCCATTCTCTCTGGCTTCCCAGGGTTCCACCTGCCTGCCAGAGAGGATGGCTGCATCCAGGACCTTTATTTAACATCCCAGGGGCAGAAAAGAAATCTCTTCCTTCCCCAATCTAGGTAAGACCTACGGAAGAAACTAGCTGGCTGGTTTGGGTCACATGCCCACTCCTTGAACAAAGCCTTTGTGAGTTGGTCACAAAGAGCACACTTCCTCTGATAGGCTACACTTGGATCAGTGGAAAGCCCCTCGTGTCCAGAGGAGCTGGTTCTGTAACTGACATGCCCATAAGAATTACATGGAATGAGCTAATGGGGGTGACTTTCAAAGCAAAAAATCTGCCACCACCACCACCACCATCATCATTATCATCACCACAAGAAGGGGCCGAGGAGGGAGAGAAGAGGCATGCTGAATAGATAAGGCCAACAGATGCCCCCGCCCACAACCTCCATGCTCATGAAATCCTTCATCACTGCTGTACACATTTGGATGGAGAAAAAAATAGGACACTCACTCACTTGCATCTCAGATAACATTTGCTTCCAGCTGTTCTTCCCCTAGTAGGGAGGCCAAATGCAAAGACAGGTTTTGGAGTTGGAGTGACCCAGGTTCAAATCCTGGCCTCACAACATGCTTGCTAGATCATCTTGGACAAGTTACTTAAATTCCATAAGCTCCATTTCTTCATTTACAAAGCAAGCAGCAAGACCCAATACATGGTATGTACTGAGGATTAAATGAGGAAAATGTGAAAGACTTGGCATACATTGTCTGATAGAAAGGCGTCAATAAACATTTGCTCAATGCATGAATTAATTAATTTGAACTTCACAGGTCAGAGAGGACCTGGCTGGATTGTCCTACTTCTACTGCTCAGCAGAAGAATGAGATTTTCTTTTCTAAAAATAGATAGTGGCATAGCTTATAGTTCTAGGACTGAACAGTCCATTTGGCCAAGTACAGGTCTTAATATTATAACTGTCCCCATTTTATAGATGAAAAACTAAAGGTTGTAGGAGAATAGGATTTACCAAAAGGAAATCTACATGCCCTGACCACAAAGAGAGGGAGGTAAATGCTAAAATGGGGGCCTATTTTGAACCATGGTTAAGCTGCCAAAAATTAGCTAATTACTGCACTCCAATACACCAGCAGGATGATAAAACTGCCTTCTACCTCCATGGAGATTACGTCTCTTCCAGACATCACTTGACCTGAGCCTCACCTTAGCACCCTAGCGTAGAGAAGAAAGGCCCTAGCAGTGCCTTTTACAGTTGGGAAAATAAACTCAGCAAGTTTAAGTCACTCAGTATGGCCACATAACTATCAAATGGTCAAAGCCAGGGTCAACCTCAGCTCAGGCTCACAAAGGAAAAGTAGAACTGTAATAACCAATGAAGTGTCTGTCTCTTTTTAATTACACATTGATAGGATTCGGGTTTCTTTGGTTTTTTTTTTTTTTTTTTTTTTTGAGAGACAGAAAGGGAGGGAGAGAGCAAGCAAGCAGGCAAGGGGCAGAGGGAGAGGAGAGAGACTCTTAAGCAGGCTCCACGCTCAGTGCAGAGCCCAAAAGGGAGCTCAATCTCATAACCCTGAAATTTTGACCTGAGCCAAAATTAAGAGTTGGATGCTCAATCTACTGAGCCACCCAGGTCCCCCTATGAGCTGCCATTTTTAATTCAGATGTGCAGTCTGAGCTGGCGATGTATCCATCTTGCAGGTCAGTAGGCAAACTCCCTTCCCAACTTGGGAATCTTCCCCCAGCCCCCCTGAGAAGTGGGGCAGAGGCAAAATTAGAGTAGAGACACAACATATATCCATCCCCAACACAGCCAGAAGCACAAAATGGATCACCAAGTCACCAACAAATATATCAATCCAGGTATAATTTTCAAAATGGAAAATTCTTGGTCTGTAATACGCCTAACACTGAAGCAAGGAATTTAAGATTCTAGTATGTTATACCAAGACATAAAAATTGTGATAAATGCATCTGTCCTTGAGGAGATGGGCTATACTCAGGCTCTTAAGTCTAAGTTTTAAGACAGTCCCATATGGAAAACATTCGGCTACATCACCACCTTCTGCACCTTTTGGAGACTGAAGTTTTTCTCTGCCTATCTCCAGAATGACCACATATTTTATGTCCATACTGGAACACGTGTAAGGATCAAGTTGGTGGGAGGGAGGGGGGCTGTTATTCATCATTATGTCATGACCACAGAGAAAAACCAGGACTGTCTTGGGCAAATCAAGACTGCCACCCTAGTTAGAGGGAAGAACTGAAAATCAAAATCATGCAGTCACATAGAGTTAATATCAAATGTTTGATATCTTGCTCAAAACATCTTCCCTCTGGTACCAGGCTTTTTTGACCTCAATTTTTCATGTAATTCTTTGACAGAAATTGTTCAGGGGAAAGTGCAGATAAACATATATTGTGAGGGAAGGTTTTACATGATTGCTAATTTAGTTAAAATGGCTTTTAAACATTGTCTTTGGATAATCTAAGTTGGCTACAGAACAACAGCACAGTGGGAGGCTAATGGAGATTTAGCAACCTGCGGCTAATTGTAATTTCTTTGGGTTTCCTTTCTAAATCATTTTCTTTTTTGTCTTTGAATCCTTGTCCTCATTTATGTCAGGTTTGGCCCAATCACTGTTCCATCCCGCTTCCTTGGAGTCCAGGAAGGGTCCAGGTGGACAGGAGAGGAGAGCAATCTGGATACAGCTAGAACAGCAAAACCTGTCGCCATCTAGACCTACAACAAAGAGTACACAGATAGAGAATCCTACAAACGGATTGACATAAACTTGGCATATCCATGCACAGTGCTGGGAAGTCTGACTTTCTAACATTCTCCCCTCCTTTCACGTGGGTAACTTTTCAACCTGCAGGTCTTTGTATCCCTGGAACTTCCTTCCCCTTATGGATAGAATTCTGTTTTCTTCCCCCTACAATCCTTACCTTGTGACAACTGGGTGGAGGGGAGGGATCTTATTAATGGACAAAAGAAAACCTAAAGGAAAGGAGCTCGATAACACTGTAGCCACTTCCTTAAAGGTTGAGTCAGTGAGTCAGCAGGGGCCAGGCAAGCTCCCAGAACCTGGGAGGAGGATTTCTACAGAGGGTGCTGTGAGAAGCACACTGGCTTTTGCTGGTCAGAATTTGGAGTTTCCTGAATTCTTTAAGTGTAGGGAGGAAAGGTTCATTAAAACAGGGATATCTGAAAGCCATGATGAGATGCTTCTGAAATCAGTGCATGACCCCTAAATTTGATATAAGAAGTCAGTTAGCTAGAGGAACCCTAGAAATGGGCATCTGGACCAGGGCCATGGATGGTAAGTAAGGAGTCTAGGAAGTAGGCAGGAATGCTGGGAAGAGTGAAAAGCCAATGAGGGAAAGAGACTAGTGAGTATGTAAGAACCAATTTAGGAAATGTCTATTCCATTTTGGAGGAAGATCAACAACTTTAGGGATGTTTGGTGGCAGGACAGGAGACAAGACCAAAGAACCACACACAGTTCAGTGGTCTTTACCCTATGCAGCTAGAGTCCCTGAATTCCAGCAGGCAGTCTTCTGGGTTCCCCTCAGGTGTGGGTGAAGTTGAGCATTAGGACAAAGGGACTCGGCTACGTCAGCCCCACTTCACTCTAGACACATCTGAACTCCAGGTAAGACTTCATCTGAAGAGGAGACAAATGCTGAAAGACCTGGTAACCAAAGATTCTAGGTAAATATCTGACAGACCTAAACCAGGGAATGAAAGTACTTGCCAAGGTCAAACTCAAAAGTAGTAATACGACCAAAATAGCAATCAGCTCCCCTGGCTCTGGTCCAGTACTTTTTCCATTACACGATTTGATGTGAGGATCTTCCCAGAATTAAATGAGAAAGTGAAAAAAGCCAAAACACTGAATCTTAGTTTTCCCCGTTTTTGGCCAAGAGAACTCTGGTCTCAAGAATTATGTACACCCACCCACACCCACACACACCCCTCACCTAGGAGCCTGGGAAACCAGTCACACCAACTCCAAGCCTCAGTGGTACCCAATACATGTGTCTGACAGGCAGTGTGGGCAAAGCATCATTTTGACCTGCTTAAATTAACATGAGATGGAGAAAATATTAATGGTTATCTATAAAACCTCACTATCTTCATGGTCCTCCAAAGATTGATATATCCACAGCAAACCCCCCAGCTTTACTGGGTGGAGTAATACTAAGAAATACCAATAGCAAAGCTAGAAAAACAAAACAAAACAAAAACACAATTCTTAAATTGCTTGATATCAGGAGTCTGCAAATTACACCCCATGGACCAAATGTGGTCTACTCCCTGTTTCTGTAAATAAAGTTTTATTGGAACACAGTCATGCACATCCATTTCCTTACTGCCTATGGCTGCTTCCACGTTATAGTCATTCAACTCTGCCCTTGTAACAGAGAACATAGAGCTCACATCACCTAAAATATTTGCTACCTTGCCCTTTTCAGAAAAAGTTTAAAGATCTCTCCTCTAAGTAAAGATCTGTACAAATCAGAAGATGCCAGGAAAGGGAAGGAAACTGGAGGAACACAGCCTGAGAGAGGAGGCAGAAGAAAGTAGAGAGAGAAGGAAATGGCGTTGGGGAGCACCTATTTGTGCTCGCTCTGACAAATAAAATCTTTTTTTTTTTTCATCATCAAGATCAAAAGCTTTTGCACAGCAAAGGAAACAGTCAACAAAACCAAAAGACAACTGACAGAATGGGAGAAGATATTTGCAAATGACATATCAGATAAAGGGCTAGTATCCAAAATCTATAAAGAGCTTAGCAAACTCAACACCCAAAGAACAAACAATCCAATCAAGAAATGGGCAGAGGACATGAACAGACATTTCTGCAAAGAAGACATCCAGATGGCCAACAGACACATGAAAAAGTGCTCCACATCACTGGGCATCAGGGAAATACAAATCAAAACCACAATGAGATACCACCTCACACCAGTCAGAATGGCTAAAATGAACAAGTCAGGAAATGACAGATGCTGGCGAGGATGTGGAGAAAGGGGAACCCTCCTCCACTGTTGGTGGGAATGCAAGCTGGTGCAACCACTCTGGAAAACAACATGGAGGTTCCTCAAAAAATTGAAAATAGAGCTACCTTATGACCTAGCAATTGCACTACTGGATATTTACCCTAAAGAAACAAACGTAGTGATACAAAGGAGCACGTGTACCCTAATGTTTATAGCAGCAATGTCCACAATAGCCAAGTTATGGAAAGAACCTAGATGTCCATCAACAGATGAATGGATAAAGAAGAGGTGGTATATATATGCGATGGAATACTATGGAGCCATCAAAAGAAATGAAATCTTACCATTTGCAACGACATGGATGGAACTAGAGCGTATTATGCTTAGCGAAATAAGTCAACTGGAGAAAGACAACTATCATATGATCTCCCTGATATGAGGAAGTGGAGATGCAACGGGGGTGGGGGTTAAGGTGGTAGGAAAAGAAAAAATGAAACAAGATGGGATCGGAAGGGAGACAAACCAAAAGAGACTCTTAATGTCATAAAACAAACTGAGGGGGGTTGTGGAGGGAGAGGGGTTGGGAAAGGGGGGTGGGGTTACATTATATGTTTAAATTTAAAAAATCTTTTTTTTTAAATTTAGAAAATAAAGATTAAAAAGATCAGCGTTATTCTTCAAAACTTGTGGAATGTATTCATGACTTTTACTGATGCCAGTTTCTATGAGATTCACCCACAACAGAAAATGGTAGGTGAAAGCAGTAACAGCCTGAGGAGGGACCAGTTACATTTAGTGGTTAAAAAAAATAAATAAAAATAAATAAATAAAAATAACTTTGAACCAAGGCCTGATGGCAAATATTGGCAAATTCAGAATTTATCCCCCTTTCTCCCTCTCCAGGGCCACTGCATCCTGGCCATGGGAGGATCACAGATGTGGGAGGAATCCACCGTGAGCTCAGGGCAATGGCCACACGGACAAACATTTGGGCACTGGACAGGTCAGCAGATATTTCCTCTTTACTACCTCATGGAGCTTTAAAGGCAACTCTAGCAGGACATACTATTATTAACCCCATTCTACAGATAGGAAATGGAGGCTCAGAGAAGGCAAATGGCTGCTCATAGCGTCAGGCAGAGATTTGAACTTGACTCTAGCAGACATTTCCATGGGCTTGCCTCACTACATTTTCAGAGGGCTCCAGGTCACCAGTTCACCCACAGACATGGTAGCCACATGCCCACTCTGTGGTCAGACAGCCCCCACAGACCAGCTCCTGGGGGTTCCTAAAGGCCTTGCAGGGGATCCCAGCCCTGTTAGTCACCATCTGAAGCTCATATCCCCTCCTCCCCAGTGTTCCCCCCACCTTTCCAGGGAAGCCCTCTGTTCCCTCACCATTCCCATGCTTTCCTTCCAACTGCTCCTTTAACCCCCACCCCCGCCTGCATGGCATCACTGATGCACTCCCCAGGACTTACAGCCTTGGACAAAGACACGTGCAATACAGCACAGTCCCAACAGCCAAGAGCCAGTGAGAAAGCTCTACTTGTCAAGGCACACAGGCCTGGCACCCATAAAAGAAAGCATTCCCTACAGTCTTCTGCAATTACAGGAGGTCGATCCAACACACAGTTTGAGTTTCATAACAGCCAATCTGAACAGGAAATCGGTGTCCAGACAACTGAAGCAAAGTGGCCCCCATCCCCAACCTGGGAAGGCATTCTTCATTCTAAAACAAAAAAGTTCATGCTCCCAAGAGTCCTACTTACGAGGACACCATGATATGATGTCAACGTGCTCTTCAGCAACATTTTGGAGTAAATTCTTGGATAATTCTCACAGGCCCTTTTTTCTTTCTTCAACATTTAACAACTATCTATTAAGTGCCTACTACCAGAATCAGGCACTATCCTTAGCACAAAGGGCACGCTGACAAACAAGACAGGAATGGACCCTGGTCCCATGAAGAGGATGGTGGTCCAGCCAGATGGCATTAAACCAAAGAGCCAGTAACAGAATTTAAACTGGCGGGGGTGGCACAGGGGGGTGGAAATGTCACTCTCCAGATATGAAGCTCTCAGATATGTAATCACATTGGATAGGAGATGCTAGAGAGAAGTCCCTGGGCCAAGTCTGCCCTTTGGCCTCAGTGCTCAGTATATACAAATACGTGTATACAACACACCCACTCACACACACACACACACACACACACACACACCAAAAGTCTGCCCTTCTCCCTACTGTCTCTCCCCAAGCCTTCCTGGAACACTGACAAGCCCACTAGCCCCTGCAGGGTTCTAAGTGCTGTCTTAGATGAAGGCATGGATGGACCATATCCTTCGAGCAATTTCCTACCACATTATAGTACTTCTTCAACCTTGATCATGTTACATAAGGGACATTTTTTAGAAGAGCGAAATTGCTCCTCGGCCCTTGGAACAGGTGCCAAGGATCAGCAAATACTTAATGGAGATTATCCCCCCATTTGGGAAAAAAAAGAAAGTAGGGGACAAGCCCTCAGTTATCTCACTGTAGCTCTAAGACTGCCTTTCTTCAATTCCCAAAGAAAGCAAATGAAATGCATTCTGGCAGGCAGACCCCAGAAATTCCACAAGTGCCTGCATTCACCAAGGGACAGACCTTATATCAAATGAATAACCTGAAGATTTCAGGCATCTCAGTTTGCGAGCTATGGATTCATAACTTGGAAAAGCGGGGGAAATCTGAAACCTGTATCTGAGAAGGAATAAAAGTTCCAAGTGATCCCAAGGGAAGAGACTTAGTTTTACAGTCCGCCAGAGTATGTGAGAGAGAAGGAAAAGGAAATGCACACATGCACACGCACACACACACGCTCCCTCCCCACCCCCCCCACCCCCCCCACCCCCCACCCCGCATTCCTTGGTGCTTGCACAGGAAACAATGCAGGATCACCTTCCAGCGGGATGCTCCCACACCAACCATGGTTTCTCAGCTTCTCCCTTTCCCACAGCTCCAAGGGCCATGTCTGATTCTGTGCAGTAGAACTTGACATAGAGAGCAATTAGGATGTAACTTTCTCTTCTCACCATACCAATAACATTTATTTGAGAAAAGAAAGGAAGCTGGGAAAGCTTGCTGTGGAGAATCCTGCTTTGGATCAGGCCTGAGTCCAGCCCTTGAGCCCCGTCCCTACACAGCAGCCATCAGGCCCCAGCAAAAGTCACCATTCTCCAGGGATGCAAAGGGAGGAAAGCAAGGGAGAGAGGGAAGGACCGGTTACTAACAGGGTTTCAGGTATGTGCCCAATACTTGGTATTTTTCATCTACTGCTAATAACAAATTACCTGTATTTTTTTAATCTATTGCTAACAATAAATTACCTCAAAATTTATCAGCTTAGTCACACTGAGTCTTCAGTTTTCAAAGGTCAGGACACCAGACATGGCTCCACTGGGTGCCTGTGGCTCAGGGTCTCTTGCGGACTGCACTCCAGGTCAGGGCAAGGCCTGCAGTCATTTCAAGGCTCAAAGCAGGGGGTGGGGGTTGGGGGGTTCTAGTTCCAGTGCCATTATCATGGCTGCTGGCAGGCCTCCAGTGCTGGCTGGCTGGCTGCTGGAGACATGAGTTTCTTGCCACATGGGCCACTTCATAGGACAGCTTATCATGTGGCAGCTGGCTTCCCTCGGAGCCACCAAATCACAGAGACTAAGGGGGTGCCCAAGACGGAAGCCATCGTCTTTTTGTAACCTTATCCTGAAATGACATCCCATCACCTTTGCCATATTTATCCGAAGCAAATATACTCAAGAAGAATGGATCACACCAGGGCACTAACAGCAGAAGTGGGGGACTGATGGGGCCACTTACAAGCTGCCAATCCCATGGGGCCAGACTTTTTACATCCATTTATTGAAAACACAACTGTGCAAAGTATTCTTTCTCTAACTGTGCAGACCTTGCAACAGAGGCCATGGGTATCCAAGTGAATGAAGGACAATCTTAGGCTTTGTGGTAGGATCCAAACTGAATGAATATACTTCCTGCACCATCACAGAATGGGAAGCAGGAATCTACAGAGGGGACATTCTTATCCCCTCTTCTTTGGTTTCTTCCTCATCTTAGAGGAAACCAGAATTGGGAAAGGGCAAATTAATGCCTAGTATGACACAACAGTTGCCCACATATTTGTTCGTGTGCTTTGCTTGCTGCAGACATTCTTTCAAGATATTCTGAAGGGAATGCTCATCACATCAACATTTAAAAGTGGATCTGCTCTTATCCCAACAGCAGATGGGTAGGTGAGGTGGGCTGGGATAGGACAGGTCTCCAGCTACCCGGCCTCCTTCTCATACTCTTAGAGCCCTGAGAAAGTTGGTTTGAAACAACAGAAACTACAGTCAAACAAACGCATGCAGAACCTTGGATCCGAAGGTCAGCCCTCAGCTGCGGGGAGGTGCCGGGCAACACCCTTGTCCTACCTGGGCCTCCCTTTCCTCACGGAATAGTGGGGATGATAAGGTCTACTCTGAAATGGGGCATAAAAATTCCGAACAGAGCTCTGGGTGTGTGCTAGTTAATGCTATGTAACAAGTGCTAGTTTACAATTTTAGGCTAAAGAATTAAGTACCAAGATATGACTGATGTAGCTGGAATTTGTGGAATTTGTGGGAATATTGAAAGAAAGTTATCTCAAGCCAGAAGCTCCAGGAATTTGCAGAGGAGTCCTCTTTAGTCTTTGGCTGAATACTAAGCTGAATACTAAGCTCGGAATGCACAGGGCAAGACTTCTAGAGACCAGGCAATGAACAGCTAGTGGGGAGACAATAATTTCTGGAGAACTGTGAGCTCAACTCCCAGAGCTCTCCCAGCGCCAAGAGACATTATGTCCCAACCAGTGAGGTTGTACAGATTTCGTTCAACACCGTGGTCATTCAAGAGGGAGACCTAGAAGGGCCACACTTTAGAAACGGGCTAATCTAGTCCTAGGTCCACCAAACAAAGCTTTTTTAAAAGCCTTTAATGAATTAGGTAAGAGATCTACAAGTAAATTAGCTTTTTTCTGGGACAACAGAGAACACTGTAGAGCAAAGAAGACATCAAAATCTAGATATCCAAGAACTTCACATCCATCAAGTTCAGCATACAATTAAAAAATAGACATCTAGGAGATCACGCAGGCGCCTGGGTCTTTTCGGCCGTTGGTCTGGTTTCGCTTTGGCTGGGGAAAAGAGCTTCGTCCGTCGAGTTGGTAGATGGCTGTGTCCTTGCGTCCTCACGGACCACGCGGTTCCGGCGCACTTGGGTGGGGAAGGGGAGGAGTTAAGATGGCGGAGAAGTAGCAGGCTGAGACGACATCAGGCAGCAGGAGATCAGCTAGATAGCCTATCAAACCATTCCGAACACCTACGAATCCAACAGGAGATTGAAGAGAAGAAGAGCAGCAATTCTAGAAACAGAAAATCAACCACTTTCTAAAAGGTAGGACCAGCGGAGAAGTGAATCCAACGCAACGGGAAGATAGACCCCAGGGGGAGGGGCCGGCTCCCGGCAAGCGGTGGAGCACAAAATCAGGACTTTTAAAAGTCTGCTCCAGGGAGGGACATCACTCCAGAGGCTAAACTGGGGTGAAGACCTCGCGGGGACAGCGTGGACTCAGGTCCCACAGGGTCACAGAAGGATCAGGGGTATCTGAGTGTCGCAGAGCTCACAGATATTAGAGCAGGGAAACCGGCTGCGGAGACAGAGCCGAGGTTTCCTAGAGCCGTGGTCTGTGACATGGGCCAGTGCTCTGTGACACGGGCCGGTGCTCTGTGCGAGGGGTCCCCACAAGATCCGGGGAGAATCCGACGTGGGAGAGCTCAGAGATATACGGGGTTCGGAAACTCCAGGTGGGACTCTGCCAGAGACAGAGACACTTGGTCACAGGCTGGGTGAGCTCGGAGCGCTCCCAGAAGCCAGTGAGACGGGACTGATTACGCACGATTTTCTCCAAGCGCGGCTGGAGGCTGGGGAGACGGGAGCGATTAAGCGCTTTTCTCTGAAGGCACACTGAAGACTGGGGCCCCTAGCTCTCATCTCCTCCGTACCGGAGATTGGGAGGCCGCCATTTTCATTCCTGTCCTTCAGAACTCTACAGAAAGTGTTCAGGGAACAAAAGCTCCCCAAAGCGAACCTGAGAGGATTACTTAGCCTGGCCCCTGGTAAACGGCGGTGCAATTCTGCCTGGGGCAGAGACACGTGAAAATCACTATAACAGGCCCCTCCCCCAGAAGATCAACAAGAAATCCAGCCAAGACCAAGTTCACTTAACAAGGAGAACAGCGGATTCTTATCTGGACAAAATGACAAGGCGGAAAAACTCACCCAAAAAAAAGAACAGGAGGCAATACCGAAGGCTAGGGACCTAATCAATACAGACATTGGTAATATGTCAGATCTGGGATTCAGGACGACGATTCTCAAGGTTCTGGCCGGTCTCGAAAAAGGCATGGAAGATATTAGAGAAACCCTGTCAGGAGAAATAAAAGCCCTTTCTGGAGAAATAAAAGAACTAAAATCTAGTCAAGTTGAAATAAAAAAAGCTATTAATGAGGTGCAATAAAAAATGGAGGCCCTTACTGCTAGGATAAATGAGGCAGAAGAAAGAATTAGTGATATAGAAGACCAAATGACAGAGAATAAAGAAGCTGAGCAAATGAGAGACAAACAACTCCTGGACTACGAGGGGAGAATTCGAGAGATAAGTGATACCATAAGACGAAAAACATTACAATAATTGGGATTCCAGAAGAAGAAGAAAGAGGAAGAGGAGCAGAAGGTATACTGGAGAGGATTATTGTAGAGAATTTCCCTAATATAGCAAGGGGAACAAGCATCAAAATCCAGGAGGTGCAGAGAACA